>LNAC01000435.1:989987-1025151 GCA_002007465.1 Ailurus styani | reverse complement strand
AAGATTTTATTTATTTATTTCACAGAGGGAGAGAGATCACAAGGAGGCAGAGAGGCAGGCAGAGAGAGAGAGGGGGAAGCAGGCTCCCCGCTGAGCAGGGAGCCCGATGCGGGCCTCGATCCCAGGACCCTGAGATCATGACCTGAGCCGAAAGCAGAGGCTTTAACCCACTGAGCCACCCAGGCGCCCCACACATACAGCTTTTCAAAATAATTTTTAAATAAAGGAAATATATATAGTTCTATTTAAAATTACATAGTTTTATTTTAGGGATGCCTGGGTGGCTCAGTTGGTTAAGGATCTGCCTTCAGCTCAGGTCAATGATCTCAGGGTCCTGGGATGGAGCCCTGCATCAGGTTCCCTGCTGGATGGGGAGCCTGCTTCTCTCTCTGCCTGCCCCTCCTCCACTTGGTGCGCACGCTCTTTCTCTCTCAAATAAAATCTTTAAAAATAAATAGTTCTATTTTAGAGAGATCAAATGGAAGAGAACAAATTTATTTTAGCAAAATTTTAATTAATAATAATTAAGGCTAGCTACTTTGTCTTGCTTTAGGGTTCTTCCTCAACTTCAAAATTTTGTTACATTTTCTAAATTTTGCTTTATTCACAGAAAACGTGCTCTTAAGTATAAAGGGCTAAAGGGCTGTGACGTATGGAACTTCCTCTCAAGCAATTCAAAAAATAAATTGTATGTGTGTGTAGGTATATCATAATAATGATAAAGCAAATGCAGCATAGATTTAAAATGTGGAAGTGTGCTATTCTTACAATTTCGCATTTTTTCAAAATCAAAAAGAAATTAAAACATTTGCCCAAGGACAAACTAAAAACTCAGCATAGGAGACACCATTTAATACAGAGAATACACTTTTTATGCCTTTATCCTATTCTAATCATTTTCTTAATGATTCGCTCGCTACCACTGGTCTCAGACCAAGAGGCGCGGAAAGGACCACGGTGAAGGCACCAGAGCGCACCTGACTTCGTGAGGAGAACGAACTGTCCCTGGGCGGTGAAGGGGTTTCCTACTGCCCCAAAAGTGGGGCACGTTGAGACAGGACACTGTAGATTCACACATTTCTGTCTAAAAAGAATATTGTTTTGGGCGCCTGGGTGGCTCAGTGGGTTAAAGCCTCTGCCTTCAGCTCAGGTCATGATCTCAGGGTCCTGGGATCGAGGCCCACATCGGGCTCCCTGCTCAGTGGGGAGCCTGCTTCCTCCTCTCCCTGTCTCTCTGCCTGCCTCTCTGCCTCCTTGTGATCTCTCTCTCTGTGTCAAATAAATAAATAAAATCTTAAAAAAAAAAAAAGAATATTGTTTTCGTTGGGGAAGAAATACAAAGAGCCAAATGTCTCCCAACTTCAGAAAACAGTGATAGAAATCGACTCATTCCCTCAGCACTGTTAAGTTTTCTGAAGCAAAGTAAGTTATGCTGCAGGAACACGGAAGGGAAATGTTTTTATTCTCAAACTTGACACATATTTGATAATATATTTTACTGAAGGGCTGCCCAAGAGAGGGTGAAAATCAGCTCTTTTAAAGCAAAAGCCATGGGGTTCCGGGTGGCTCAGTCGGTTAAGCATCCGACTCTTGGTTTCAGCTCAGGTCATGATCTCAGGGTTGTGAGATCGAGCCCCACATCGGGCTCTCCCTCACTCTTTGCCCCTACTCTTGCCTCCCCCTAACATAAATAAATAAATCTTTAAAAAAAAATAAAGCAAAATCTACTCTCTAATAGATCCTCTCCACTGATGATGAACAGCCTCTTGCTTTACAATATTATATTCACTATGAACACACAAGTCAAACGTACAATACACAACATCATCTAAGGAAAAACAAGAGCGGGTGACCTGAGTGTATCCCATCTCAAAGGAGACACTGAAACTCATCTACCACCATACATCATAGCTCATTAGAAATTAACATTAGCCTCCTCTGGGTCAAAATGGCACTTTGCATAGAAAAATTTATCGTGCCCCGGTTTGCCATTATATAAATCTTTTACAAAAAAGTCACCACAGAGTACCATAGCTCATTGATAAGTTAATTACTGGTGAGACAAAGCATGTGACCAATGGCTTTGGGGAAGGTTCTGCTTAATATTTATTACAGTCACCACAAAAGCCTTCCCGCTATGAATTAAAGCCACACACAACATTTTAATTCTGGCTACTGAGTGATTAGAGAAATATTGGGCAGCTGCTGATGTCTTTCTGCACTTCAGTATCAACGACGGTGACAGCCTGGGGACCTTGGCTCTATGTGGGTCCCTAAACGTACTTCGTGGTTAATGCAAGTCTCCTAAGGAGGGGTTAGAAAAAGAAAAACATGCCTCTAAATACAACCATAAATATACCGGACACCACTATTCTTAATTTTCTAGAGTTGTGGAGACCTTTGAAATTTTGATCAAAGATATGAACTTTGGACTTTGGAAACTGCATATGCATCCACAAACACATCATTTCAGATTTATTTTCAGGGGGTTCACTGACCCCAGTTTAAAATGCTCTGCACTACACTGATGGTCATAATACTTTGGATAAGGTAGGGAAAAAAAATGTGTCACAAGCTTCTTTGCCTAAAGAATGACAAACTAAGAGTCCAAAACGAAACACAGAGATGACAAACATACTATTTTAAAAATAATAATTAAATGGGTTTTATATTAATAAAATTCCCTGGTTACCTAACATCACACATTCCTACAAAATGCAGTCACAAACTTACGTTAATAGCTCCCTTCTTCCTACACAAAGACTTGCGCTTGGACAATTATTAATTACAACCAATTTGCTGGGCCCCTCACAATGCAAGAGTCTGTAGAAAACAAAAACTATTGACCCAAATAGTTTTCCTAGGATATACTCTGTAGCATACTGCTCTAATTGTTTAACTTAATCCTTGTTCTTTTGTAAATCCCTGTTCAAATGTAAATTACATCTGGCAGAGTCTCAGAGTGTGGGTGCATTTGATTTTTTCTGTTAATCTCCGTAAATACAAAATTACAAATCCCTGCTTCCTAACATATAAGGAAAAGAAGAGCTGAGAGCAACCTGATTCAATTCTAACAAACCAGAGGGGATTTGAAGAAATCTGAGTGCAAATTTTACTTCTGATACAGAAGATTAAAATATAATTACCCCAATACATGTGCTATTATAAAATAACTTATTAATGGATTATGCAATAAAGCACTGCAATTATGGATTTCCCTGGTCAAATTTACCTTCTTACAATCTTGAGGACCAACAGATAATGGAACATAAGTACACAAACACACATTCCTTTCTTCTACACTATTTTCTGGATGAGCGCCCCATGGAATTTTAACAAAAGCATTATTTATTCATCAGCTGAGCATCTGACAAAATTACAAAGCAACAACTATCTCTCGAGCTTAGGACTTTACCTTTATTTCTCTAATAATCCTCAAATATACTTTTAATCATGCCTAAATAAATTAAATGAAAACTTTAAAAAATACTTAAAAGATCAGAAATATCCCTGGGGCCCCTGAGTGGCTGAATTGTTAGGCGTCTGCCTTCGGCTCAGGTCATGGTCCCAGGGTCCTGGGATCGAGCCCCACATCCGGCTCCCTGCTCGGTGGGAGGCCTGCTTCTCCCTCTCCCACTCCCCCTGCCAGTGTTCCCTCTCTCGCTGTGTCTCTCTGTGTCAAATAAATAAATAGAATCTTAAAAAAAAAAAAGAAAAAGATTAGAAATATCCCTTAAGCAACTCACGAGAAAAACCTCTAATTCCTTTTTTTTTTAAGATTTTATTTATTTGTTTGACAGAGAGAGACACAGCGAGAGAGGGAACACAAGCAGGGGGAGTGGGAGAGGGAGAAGCAGGCCTCCCACCGAGCAGGGAGCTGGTGCGGGGCTCGATCCCAGGACCCTGAGATCATGACCTGAGCCGAAGGCAGACACTTAACGACTGAGCCACCCAGGTGCCCCAAACCCTCTAATTCCTGAAAGACAATAAAGAGTTTCTTAATTTTAAGATGTCTGGGTGGCTCAGTCGGTGAAGCATCTGCCTTTGGCTCAGGTCGTGATTCCAGGGTCTTGGGATCAAGTCCCACACATTGGGCTGCCTGCTCAGGGGGGAGCCTGTTTCTCTGCCCTTCTCCTGGCCCATACTCTCTCTCTCTTTTCCTATCTCTCTCGCTCATTCTCTCTCTCAAATAAGTAAATAAAATCTTTAAAAACTATACAGAAAAGAAGTTTCTTAATTTTAAATTTCTTACAAGAATTCCTTAAAAGAATACAATACTACTGGCTGTGAATAAAACATGTGGGGTATCACGAACCCACTCCTGAGGAGCTGCACTTGGGCAACCATCCCCTTTACATGTCTGCTCTGTTGTGATTTACCCTGCTTCCTTTTTTTTCTAGAGTGGTTTTATGGAAACATAACCCAAATACCATATAATGCTCCTCCCATTTAAAGGGTACGATTCAATGGTTTTTAGTACATGCATAGAGTTTTACAGTTATCACCCTAATTAACGGCAGAACATTCTCAATGCCCCAAAAGGAAACCCTATCCCCATTTGCAGTCGCTCTCCATTCTCCCACTCCCCCCCAGGGCCAGAGGCAACCACCTGCTTTCTTTCTCTGTGGATGTGTCTGCTCTGGACATTTCATATGATGGAATCCCGCGATAGGTGGTCCCTGGGGACTGGCTTCTCTCACTTGGCACCATGTTGTCAAGGTCTATCCATGTGGTGGCCTGCGTCAGTATCTCATTCCTTTTTATTGCCAAATGACATTCCACTGTGGAGCTATGCCACATTTTATTTATCCATTCACCAGTGGTTGTTTAAATATTTGGGTCCTCATTTTCATCAAATCGTCTCCTCTCTGAAAAAAGTTTTTTTGACTTCCAAAAATATTTTATGTACAACTTTTCTAGAAGCAATTTGGCAGTTTGTATTTAAAAGTTTAGGGGTACCAGCTACCCTACAACCCAGCAACTACACTACTGGTTATTTACCCCAAAGATACAAGTGTAGTGATCCGAAGGGGCACGTACACCCCAATGTTTATAGCAGCAATGTCCACAATAGCTAAACTATGGAAAGAACTTAGATGTCCATCCACAGATGTTTGGATAAAGAAGATGTGGTATATATATATAATGGAATACTATGCAGCCATCAAAAAATGAAATCATGCCATTTGCAATGATGTGGATGAACTAGAGGGTATTACGCTAAGCAAAATAAGTCAATCAGAGAAAGACAATTATCATATGATCTCTCTGATATGTGGAAGTTGAGAAACAAGACAGAGAATCATAGGGGAAGGGAGAGAAAAATGAAACAAGACAAAACCAGAGAGAGAGACAAACCATAAGAGACTCTTAATCCCAGGAAACAAACTGAGGGTTGCTGGAGGGGAGGGGGGGGGAGAGACGGGGTGGCTGGGTGNCTGAGTGATGGACACTGGGGAGGGTATGTGCTACAGTGAGTGCTGTGAATTGTATAAGACTGATGAATCACAGACCCATACCCCTGAAACAAATAATATATTATATGTTAATAAAAAATTTTTAAAAATAAATTTTAAGAAATAAAAGTTTAGGGGTGCCTAGCTGGCTTAGTGGATAGAGTGTGCAACTCTTGATCTCAGGATTGTGAGCTCCAGTCCCATGTTGGGCACAGAGATTACTTAAAAATAAAATTTTAAAAATTAAATTAGAAATTTAGGGCGGCTGGGTGGCTCAGTGGGTTAAAGCCTCTGCCTTCAGCTCAGGTCATGATCTCAGGGTCCTGGGATCGAGCCCCACATCGGGCTCCCTGCTAAGCAGGGAGCCTGCTTCCTCCTCTCTCTCTGCCTCCTTGTGACCTCGCTGTCAAGTAAATTAAAAAAAAAAAAAATCTTTAAAAAAAAATAGTAATTTAAATGTCCCTTTTCTTTTACCTAGGTTTCCACTTCAAAAAATTTATGGTAAAGAAAGTTATAAGGCAAAGATGAACATATAATGATGCTCACTGGAGTACTGTTTTTTTGGGGTTTTGGGTTTTTTTTTAAAGATTTTATTTATTTATTTGACAGAGAGAGAGATTACAAGTAGGCAGAGAGGCAGGCAGAGAGGAGGAAGCAGGCTCCCTGCTGAGCAGAGAGCCCGATGCGGGCCTCGATCCCAGGACCCTGAAATCATGACCTGAGCCGAAGGCAGAGGCTTTAACCCACTGAGCCACCCAGGCGCCCTGGAGTACTGTTAATAGTGAAAACTTACCCATGTATATCCATCAACAGAGGACTGAGTGAATAATCATTAATTCATATGGTGAAATACAGTTAAAAATAATGAGGCAGCCACATTACAGGGAAAGAAGGCATTATCCTAAACTGAAAACAAGCTAGCGGCGCCTGGGCGGATCTAGCAGTTAAACGACCGACTCTTGGTTTGGCTCAGGTCATGAGATCGAGCCCTGAGGTGGGGTCTTTGCGCAGCAGAGAGTCTGCTTGAGATTCTCTCTCTCCCCCCTCCCTCACCCCCCCCCACTTCGTAAAAAAAAAAACACAGCCTAAAGAACAGTTCGCACATGGGCGCCTGGGTGGCTCAGTGGGTTAAAACCCCTGCCTTCGGCTCAGGTCATGATCTTAGGGTCCTGGGATCAAGGCCCGCATCAGGCTCTCTGCTCAGCAGGGAGCCTGCTTCCTCCTTTCTCTCTGCCTGCCTCTCTGCCTACTTGTGATCTGATCTCTCTGTGTCAAATAAATAAATAAAATATAAAAAAAAAAGAACAGTTTGCACAGATGGTTTTATGTCTGTACAATTACACGCACATACACATCTAGACAGGTGCCTGAATATACACCATATTCTCTCCCTGGATACACTCCAGCTTTCAAAAGTGATCACCCTTAGGAACTAAAAATGGAAGGGGGGAGTTTCTTATTTCTTTATCATTTATTCTCTTACTAACCCAGAGGGAAAAATAATACCAATAAAAATCTTTGAAGCCGCCGTGTGATAGCCTCACTTAACTGAAACTGCAAAAATTCCTAGCAAACCAAACAACCGGATATCAGCATTTCTGGACAGTAATAAGCTCCTGTGGCTCAAGGACTACAGCTCTGCCCTCCTGTGGGGGTGGGGAGAGGTCCTAAGCGCTCTGCAGATCCATTCATTCCTCGGACTCAGGACAGGTGCCCAAAAACCCTGCTTACTACACCTCCTACCAGGGTCCCACCTGAAGCACGCACGACATTCGGCATGATTTAAAATACAGTCTGAGATGTCCACTGGAAAATTCTTCTTAGCTTTCATTCTAATGACCTGATTTTGCATTCTTTTCAGTATCATATCTTCCTTTATATTTAAGACATTTTTACAACGGGTAGAATTCTATTGATTCAATGACCAAAGCTCGCCTGCCTCCTGTGTACATTTTTGCAAAGACTGCTATACAATTCTTCAAAATCAGACTCACTGAACATGAGAGCTACAATAAGTCTTAGAGAGGATCTAGTCCAACCTCCTCGACTTACAGAAAGGAGCTGTTTCTGCAGATGTTAAGGTATTTGCCCAAGGTCCTTCAATTAGTGGCAGAGTCAGGACTAGAACCCAGAACCTGGGTTCCACCTGTATTTCCCTAAACATGACAACCATAAATCTATTTTACCAACTCATTGAACGGCCACTCTGCTTTCTTTCATGCCTGAAGCACTCAGCTGAGTAACTGATGGGGCAGAGTTTCATGGGGATTTTCTCCCCCTCACACCAATCCGGCTAGCTCACTAAACAAATTACACACATAGTAAGTAAAATCTTCCCTAGAATTTCCACAAATGCACTTGAACAAGTGCTTTTCTTGGGCACTACGTAACAATATGCATTCACTACCGTACTTGTAACACAAGAAATAGCTATTTCTAGGTTGAAATGTATCCTACACCAGTACGCCAATGGAACTAACCTTAATATGATTTGTCTACTTGGATGTAACAAGAGCTAAAAACAAGTCATGGTCTATTAAATCAAAGATGTGTGTGAGGGGCGCCTGGGTGGTTCAGTTAGTTAAGTGTCTGACTCGGGTCTTGATCTCAGGGTTGTGAGTTTGAGTCCTGCATTGGGTTCCACACTGGGCATGGAGCCTACTCAAATTAAAAAAAAAAAAAAAAAGATGTGTGTTAAGTGTGTACGCTAGCAATTCCCTATTTACTATGACTCCTTGCCAAGTCTCAGGATTGAGTTACACCAACTCAACACAGGTTGTTTCCATACCACAACCCGTAGAAGCTAATTTATGTCAACCTGGTGTTCACATACCTACATTATTGCTTAAGCACATGCAAACTTATTCATCACACCAACCCCTGTCTTTTATATTTAAAGACGATGCCACTGATAACGATTACCATCCTTATCTACAGGTTTCCCTGAAAAGACGGCCATATTTTCCAGATCATAAACACAATTTTTTAAAAAGAAGGCACTGCTTTACATCTTATGGTCTAGCAGTTTGGGGCAAGCAAGGCAAGCTGTCTTAGGTTTAGTGCCAGCCACGGTCCTATGCACTCTTCACTTATGAACTTGTGCTTACATCCACCGGAAATAGCTACACGCACCCTTGTTTATGAATGAGAAAACAGGGCATGAAGTGTCGAGGGTCACGCAGCAAGATGTGGGAAAGCTAGGAGGTGAGCTCAGAGCCTGGCTTGGACTCTGTGCCTTTATCCCCTGCTCTATGCTCTCCTTCGAGATGGATCCCCCGTGAATAAAGCCCAGCACACCCAGCGCGTGCACGCTCTTTCAGAGACTATCACCCACACAGCTGTCCATGTCATCTGTTCGTGGTCCTCCCTTTCCAAATTAATTAGCAAAGTCTTATCTATCATCTACTTTGTACCTAAAGCTATAAGAACAGCCAAGCTGGAAACATGAAATTTAAGACTGGATCTCATATTATATGCAAAAATTTTACCATCTAATTAGGGAGGCAAGTCACACCTAAATGAACTAGTGAGGGTAGCGTTAGGGCTATCACAGTATCGGAAGACACAACAGGTATGGGGTATCTAACAGCTGGACAGATTTCTTCTTTTTGTCCACAGTGTCTTGAAGCTCACCATCTCAATGGCTTCACTTTTTCAAAAAGCTTCCAAAGAATATTCTGGAAGTCTTACACCAGTCTTCCTCCAAGAACCATCCACAGAGAACATTCTCAATAGTGAACTGTCTGTAAAAACTGTCACCAACTCTCCCACTGAAGCAGCCTTCTGTCCGATAACCTGACACAGGAATAGACACCTGCCTCTACAAGCTGTTAATCTTGTTACAATCCTACCCACACATAATGAGGGATTTTACCAAAGAAAAATCACCAGCTATTCTAATCAATTGTAATTTGTCTCCAGTGACATTAATTTCATCTACTACCTCCAGATGATCATCAAATTAAATTCCTCAAAAGATACTGAAGTAGCTTGCAAAAACTCTTCCCTGAAAACTTTTATTCCTGGCCCACCATTCCTCTTAGCAGAAATGGTTCTTGCAATTGCTCTTGAAGAATACCTACACTTCAGGGCGCCTGGGTGGCTCAGTCGTTAAGTGTCTGCCTTCGGCTCAGATCATGATCCCAGGGTCCTGGGATCGAGCCCCACGTCGGGCTCCCTGCTCTGTGGGAAGCCTGCTTCTCCCTCTCCCACTCCCCCTGCTTGTGTCTCTGTCAAACAAATAAATAAAATCTTAAAAAAAATACCTACATTTCATGGGGTGTCCTGCAGAGCACACATCTAACTCTGTATCTAGTGAAAACCAGATGCATCAGACTTCTGAGTATCTGAAACTGTGAAGTAAAATGTCTATAAATATCCTAATACATAGTTTGATGCTTATAACATTGGTTCTCAAACTATAAATAGTAAAGACTATTCTCTATAAATGTAGTACAGATGTTATTTGAATTTTAAGAAGCAAAGACTGCAACAATTGGGTAATTTTAACAGCAATGTACTTTTTCCCACCAACTATCCTTAGATTTCAAGTTGGAAAATTTTGCTCAATTTCTTCTTCTTCACCTTGAATGTATAATGTGATACTCTCAATTAAGCCTGGTACATAGCTTATTCTTTTTTTTTAGACTTATTTATTTATTTGAGGGAGAGAGAGAGAGCATGTACACGGGCTGGGGGTAGAATAAGGGAGAGGGACAAGGAGGATTCCACACTGAGCACAGAGCCTGACACGGGGCTCAATTCCAGGACCCTGAGATCATGACCTAAGACAAAATCAAGAGTCAGACGCCCAACCAACTGAAACCCCCAGCCACCCCAAGTCTGGTTTATAATTTATTCTTGTACTTTAATTTCATTTATTCCATCTAACCCACTCTTTTATTCATCCAAACACTAAACTGACTTTCAACCACTAATTTCATGAATGTACAAAAACCAAATTATAAAATTAATTTATATATATATAATTATATATAAAAATAATTATAAAATTATTTTGGCACTGCTAAAATTTGTCATTTCTTTTTTTTTACCTTATTTTATTTAAACTCAATTAGTTAACATATAGTATATCATTAGTTTCAGACACAGAGTTCAGTGATTCACTGGTTGCACATAACACCCAGTACTCATCACATCACGGGCCCTCCTTAATCTCCATCACCCAGTTACCCTATTCCCTCCAGCAACCCTGTTTATTTTCTATGATTAAGAGCCTCTTATGGTAAGATGTGGTATATATATATACAACGGAATACTATGCAGTCATCAAAAGAAACAAAATCTTGCCATTTGCAATGACATGGATGGAACTAGAGGGTATTATGCTAAGTGAAATAAGTCAATCAGAGAAAGACAATTATCATTTGATCTCTCTAATAGGAATTTGAGAGGCAGGGCGGGGGTCATGGGGGGTAGGGAGGGAAAAAATTAAACAAGATGGGATCGGGAAGGAGACAAACCACAAGAGACTCTTAATCTCACGAAACAAATTGAGGGTTACTGGGGGGTGGGAGGGTAGGGATAGGGTGGATGGGTTATGGACATTGGGGAGGGTTTGCGCTATGGTGAGTGCTGTGAAAGGTGCAAGCCTGATGATTCACAGACCTGTACCCCTGGGGCAAATAATATATTATATGTTAATAAAAAAAAAGTCTCTTATGGATTGTCTCCCTCATTTATTTCTAAATTAAAAAATTGCTATGTTGATAAGTTATATGCAAGTCACAGTTTAAGGATTGACATACACCTATCTGATCAGACTTTCAGTGCTTACTGCAAGCCTTCACACTAGGTATACAATGACAAGCAAAACTGACATAATTCCTGAAGCTTCATGAGAACTCCCGTGTCTTCTAGAGACATTCTAATTTATGTTTATAGAGCCTGCATGGAAAACTCAGCCATACCCATACAAAGCCATGTATTTTGTGTATACTTGCAAATGGCTCTTTATTAATTGAGCTACATCATGTTTGGGGGCTGCAATGCAAAAAGAATTTATACAATATCCAGTTGCCACCAAAAATAAAAGTCTTAGAATACCAGATGTTTCTCTGAATGAACACATACAAGTTAAAAGTTGGAAAGCGAGAAAGCAGCTTTTTTTCTTAAAGATTTATTTATTATTTACTTGAGAGAGAGAGTAAGAGTGAGAGAGCACACGGTGAGGAGGCACAAGAGGGAGAGAGAGAAGCCAAAGCAGACTCCCCGCTCAGCGTAAAGCTCGACCTCACGACTCTGAGACCATGACCTGAGAGCCAAACCAAGAGTTGGATGCTTAAATGACTGAGCCACCAAGGCACCCCGCAGGAAAGAAACTCTTAAGAAAAATGAACTGGCTATAAACAGTCACTGCAAACGACCCCAAAATAAAATGGATCTCAACACCTTCTGTACTGATTGCTTTTTCCCCAGCAAGTAGAGATCTATCCTGCCTGAAACAGAGAGAACATAACATAGCAACTTTAGGCAGGATGGATTACTTTTAATCACCTTCATTAAACCTCAACGTTAATTCTAAAATGAGTAACTTTGACTATCACTGCCTTGGGTCCCTTTTGTTGTAGATAAGTTATATCTCAATAAAGCTGATTTTAAAGAATATCATCTAGGAGCCAATGATTCAGTTTGGGGTAAAATCAGCTCCAGTAACTCTCTTCCTGGTCTTTATTGTAACCACTGCATAGTCATATTATAGCCACTGCACTTAAATCTCAAAAACCACACCTGGAAAATGGTAGACAAAATGCAAACGATATCCACAGAAATCAATGTATCTCCTGTTTAGAAGCTATGATCAGGGCGCCTGGGAAGCCTCTGCTTTCGGCTCAGGTCATGATCTCAGGGTCCTGGGATCGAGGCCCGCATCGGGCTCTCTGCTCAGCAGGGAGCCTGCTTCCCTCTCTCTCTCTGCCTGCCTCTCTGCCTCCTTGTGATCTCTCTCCCGCTGTGAAATAAATAAATAAAATCTTTAAAAAAAAAAATAGAAGCTATGATCATCCAATGGCCTAAAAAGATGTTTTAATAAGTCTTGTCTCTGGTTCTTAAAAGCTGACATCAAAAAACCTTATTACGTATTACCTCAAATGTAGAAAAAGCAAAGAAAATAAAAGGTACTGAATACAATCAATAGATAAAAGACAAGCAAATCAAATTCATAAAAACAGCGGAATATTTTAGAGTTATACCAAGGAGTGAAAATATAAGTGGAATGCTGTCAAATTACATACGAATGCCATTTTCTTGAAAAGAAACCCAGAAGTTTATGGGGTTGGTTTTTGTTTTGGTTTGGTTTTTTTTGGTAATAACATGCAGAACTGAACAAAAATGAAACTAGTCTGGCAAGTTTTTCATGGGCTTAGGTTACTGCCATCTGTGAGGCTTCCAAGTTGGCTTGATTTTATCCCAGGTAAATATTTTTAGAATTCTGAAAGGTATGAAAAAAAATCAAAGGTAGCTCACATGTCTCCACTGATTAATTCTGATAGTTCTTAGTTTCAGTCATGTCTCTAGATACGGTGTGTTTGCAAATTTAATTAGGTGATAAATGTTCCCACAAAGGCTAGCCATCCAAATCATCCAAATCTTGCCGATCTGAGAAGCGTATTCAAATATTTAAAATCTCAGATGGGGAGGGGTAACACTTTTGTTCTATTTGATCCAAATCCCCTTAAGACCCTATTCCAACAATTATAGAGGGAAACTCGGAGTTCAGACATAGAAGCTGGTTCTCTGGTCCTTACAAAATTCCACATTGCTTCTACTGAGTCAAAAGTTCCATTCTCTTTTTAGAAGCAGGAAGGAAAACAAAATGATTACAAGTGACTCAAAACAAAGTAATTTAACTGTGCTTCATTAGTGAGAAGTTTTCAGAGCACAGCCACTGAAGACATCTGTGATGTTAAATCTTGTGACTTAATCCAGCACCTTTATTACCACAGTTGGTATCACCCTTGTTGCTTTACTTCAGATTTATCTTTGTGGTGTGAGATAACACACTAGCTTTAGTCATAATTTTAGATTAAGGAATAACCACATGCTCATCAGAATGTAAACGAAGTACAATACTGGGGCTAAAATTTTTCAAATAGGTGGGTAGTAGGATAAAGATCTGGTTAAAATGCAAATGAGGGCGCCTGGGTGGCTCAGTGGGTTAAAGCCTCTGCCTTTGGCTCAGGTCATGATCTCAGGGTCCTGGGATCGAGGCCCGCATCGGGCTCTCTGCTCGGCAGGGAGCCTGCTTCCTCCTCTCTCTCTGCCTGCTTCTCTGCCTACTTGTAATCTCTCTCTGTGTGTCAAATAAATAAATAAAATCTTAAAAAAATAAAAATAAAAAAATAAAATGCAAATGATCCACGTCAACTCAAAAACTGTGTCTCTACCTTTAATTCTACCTCTAAAGTGACTTAACTTTAGCACTCACCAGAAATGCTTCAGTGCACCCATTAGCATTTAATTTGTCTCTAATGTTCTTTTCCCCTAAACGGAGTTAGGTCCTGAAACAGTAAGTATTCATTACTCTGGAATATATTTTTGCCAGTGAACAACTACACGTCAAAAGTTCTAAAGAGTAGCTGAAAGATGCCAATTAAGAAGCTGCTCACTGGCCAAGATGTGACAATTCGAGCATGTAGGAAAAAGAAATGTGGATAAAAAGTATCTACTAGGGCGCCTGGGTGGTTCAGTGGGTTAAAGCCTCTGCCTTCCGCTCGGGTCATGATCTCAGGGTCCTGGGATCGAGCCCCGCATCGGGCTCCCTGCTCGGCAGGGAGCCTGCTTCCTCCTCTGTCTCTCTGCCTGCCTCTCTGCCTACTTGTGATCTGATCTCTCTCTCTGTCAAATAAATAAATAAAATCTTTAAAAAAAAAAAAAAAAGGATCTACTAGAGCTAATCCAAATGCAACACAAGGCTTGACTGACTGTTTCAACACAGGTCAGGCGTGGATGCACCTGACTGCATGCATGCTCCCCGTCAGGTCATTTTGAGAAATGATCGGTACGGCGGTTCGCGTCACCACGACGCAGCACCCTCCTTGAGCACTGTCCCCCTACCTTGTGGATCTTACTACTGCAGTGATTAATAATGCACTAATCAAAACAGCTAACGTTTATCATTTACCAAGCACCAGAAATGATCCAAGTGGCTTTATCTATTTACACAATGCTGGAAATTAAGGCACAGCGAGGTCAAGTGGCTCACTCAGGATCACCCCGCTATGCAGCGCAGGTGCCAAGATTCTTGCCTGGGGAGCCTCGTCCGCAGAATTAGTTCTCCTGATGCTGCTTCATCAACTAGGGAAGGAAAATTCCAAATATTCCAGTGGCATCTAACTTGGCCTGGCATTCTATTCCCTTTTGGTACTGAGCACACTTTCTCAGGGGAAAAGTAGTCTAAGGAGGGAAAAACTTTGATGAAGGAAAACGCTAAACATAAAGCAAAACGAAACCATCAGGAGTCAGAACTCTGACTTGGGGTGATGGTTAGCTGCGCTTGGTATTCTCAATTTTTATTTATTTTTTATTTTTTTAAAGATTTTATTTATTTATTCCACACAGAGAGAGAGCACAAGCAGGGGGAACAGCAGACAGAGGAAGAAGGAGAAGCAGGCTACCCACTGAGCAGGGAGCCCGATGTGAGACTCGATCCCAGGACCCTGGGATCATGACCTGAGCCGAAAGCAGATGCTTAACGACTGAGCCACCCAAGCACCCCAGTATTCTCAATTTTCAGACGGTGGTACAGCCAAGGGTGCAGCATGCAACTGCTGTGCCTTCATAACCTTAAAAAAAATAAGTTCTTCATCTCAGTGGTATGGAATATCACACACAGAAAAAGGGAAACACATCAAGATGTTCAAAATGAGCAAAATTTTACTTTGTGTCTAATATCCCATATTTTCTAAGTTGTTTAACAGTGAATGTGCACCATTATTCTAATTAGAAAAGAATTCTACACTAAAAGGTTACTCGAGATTTCCAAAAGGAAGGCTAAATGCCTCTCACTTGCCTTCAGGAAGAAAGCCATGCAAAAGTCAGCTGGGAGTCCCTAAAAAGTCACACAGACACGTGGATTATGAATAATCATCATAAAAGTAGGACCATTTTGTTGGTTATTTTGTCAGTGTACAAGTGCTTCGAAGAAGGAAGGCTAGCAGGAGCCCATGTCACACTCAAAGGCGCAAAGACTGGAAAACGAAATGCATCTGAGGCGGAGAGAAAACTAACCAGACCCCTTCTGGAAGAGGTGCCGGTTATCTCGGGTCAGGAAGGACCCCCTCCCCGGGCCCTCTGTTGCCTAGGTAACAGCTTCCAGGGAGTGCCCCCCCCCTCACTCCCGGGTTTCCTCCTCCCCTCACCTGGCCAGGCGCTGGGCTTCTGCCTTCCTGCGCTGATTTCGAAATGAATGAGGCCCTGCCATGGAGCTATGACTCATTAACATTTCATAATTGTTGGGAGACATTTCAAAGGTAACTTGTTAATGAGGTGCTCATTAAATAAAACCTGTAATGGCTCATTTCGTAAAGTCTTAATAAAGGCTTAATAAAGTATGTAATGGCTTACTTACAAATATAAACCGATTCAAAGCTACCCCTGTAGAATGCCATTCTCATGTGACTTCCCTTCCAAGGTGCATTTTTGGACACCGTGTGCATGCTACAAGCTGCCCACAGCCCTCAGGACCCCTGGGGTTCTGACTTACCTCAGGGCATTCCCTGCACAGCAGTGCTTCTGAATTTGAAAACAACCACCACAACAACACTCCAATGGCCACAAGGGCAGGCGGGAGATACAGCATCAGTCGAGGTCCACTCGGCAACCAGAGGATGAAAGGGACCCTTACCCTCCCTCCAGGAGGAAGACGACGAGGCAGGCCACCGGCCCCTGCCCCTCACGGAGCTGTCCCAGGTTAATGGACAGCTTGTTATCCTGCGGTGAGGCTGGAGGAAGGTGCGTGGCCAACCTTCCAATATCTTCTCCTCCTCTCTCCATGACACCCGCAGGAATATCTGACTAAGTCAGGCTGGTATGGGGCCCCCCAAGTCTGGGACCACACACCACCCCCGGGGGGACAGTTGACATCTCTGGCACTCTAGGAAGGCATCACTTTGCTAGGACAGGATTCTCTTCCATTAGTTACCTACATAGGACTCGCCGCTGCAGCCACTGCACAGGTGAGGCAGAGGACATTAAACAGGTGAACCTGGTCTAGTCTGCATGAATCCTTGGCTGGATCAACCTTAAGTAGCACTAACAGCTGTGGCCTCTGCTTGTCAGCCCAGGGCAGTGGGAGTCAAAGTCATAAGGGTCTGGAACCACACTGTACTGCCATTATCCCAAAAAGCCACACAACAGTGCAGAGCCTATCATTATGTAATAATCCCATGCAGAAATTAAAGGTCTCATAGGGCCCAGACTAGCAGCAGGAGAACCACAAGTGATGTGACAGACACAGCCTGAGGATGAAATAAAAACATTCCAGCCACAGACTCATTCATGGACCAAGCACGGCTCCTCCGGTAAAATGCCAGCATCCAGGCATCAAACACCTAGAGGGCACCTGCTTCGTACAAGCACGTGCTTGCTGCTGGGGAAACAAGGAGGGAAAACAGACAGTAGCCAAGACAAGGGGTCCAAGTTTACGGTCTAGAAGGGACAATAAGCCATTTACACAAATTCTTCAGGAGCATGGAGCGGATTATTACCCTCCGCTCAAGTGTTCAGAAAACTGACTCAGCACTCCACGACTGAACTCCCAGAGCTACAATGAACTGACAGTAAATGAACACAGGGCACTCTGCAACAATCATTTTGCTTGTTGGTAGCATCAATAAGTGAATACACAAGCAAGCACACAAGCACGCGTGCAGTAAGCGGTGCCCCAAAGCTGTGAGGTACCCTAGAAACTAGTGGAGAAGGACCAGAAGCTTGGGAACAGCTCTTCACGGACCCACGGTCCCAAACTGTGACCTGAAGTCCCTAGGCACCCTCTTCAAAGCACGCCTGTCCAGCTGTGCCCACCTCCCAAGGGGACTGGCGGCCTGGGAGGTGCACCTGGACAAAGGTACCCGTAGGATTCCGATACGTGCTCTATCTCCTCCCCACCTTCCACAGAGCTCCTCAATTACCCATGGAGAAAAAGAAGGCTGGACAGTTCATGAAAAAATAAGATGCCAAGCTCCCTCCCAAAACTCCAGAACAGTGCTATGGCTGAAGCCTGGCCAAAATGAGAAACAGGTGCTCCAAGCTCTGCAGAGGCTAGACCCCGATGATCCTTTGCTAAGATGGTGCAAAGTGGCATGGAGCCCCATAGCTGTCTGCCAACCCAGTCCGAGCGTATGAGATGCCCGGCAGTTTCCACTGGAGGTCTGGCCTCCACGCAACAGCCCCCAGGGCAGGCGGCACCAGACACCAGCCAGGGCCTCTGCCCCCACTAACAATGTTCACGCAGGGACATTCACAGCTATTCACAGGCCCTGAAATGCACATCACTTCCTAAAGGACAGTCTCTCTCAACTCCACTGCACCCCGAAGGACAGCAGAGCCGCACTAAGGACACAAGAGCACCGGTGGGATGAGCAGGGAGGGGGGCTTCGTGCTCAGCCCTGCAAGGCTCCAGCCAGCAAGCACCCCGCACTACAAACACACGAGACAGACGAAAGTCCTCTCCAACAGCCTCATTTAACCTAGGGGCTTGGTGCAATGCAAGAGATGCCAGGAGGGGGTAGCTCTGGTTTGCTTAAGTTTCTACTCATTCAGACTCTAACAAGAGTTTTCAGTCCCTCCTCCCCCTCCCATGCTCCTGCTTCTCCGGCTTCTCCCACAGATGGAGACCTGGTCTGCTTCCGTTTCCATCGCAGCCCCTCTGCCGCAAACACATGGGACCAAGCTGGCCCTCTGCAACATTTCTTTCTCCATCATTCAGGGCAACAGGTTGCGGCCACATGGATGGAGGAAGGGCACCAGAATGATCCCGAGAATGGAGTCAATGCTTTTAAATGGATTTCTGCTCAGCAATCATACCAGGGTCACCAGCATCCCTAGAAAGAACTCACCAAACAAGAGAAAGGCTTAGGGAGGAGACACCTGTCACTACCACTTCCGGCCAAGCCTACCCAGGATCCCGACACTTAACTGAAAGATTCGAGTTAATTAAAACAAACAAACAAACTGGTAACTGAAGCAGGCAAGGGTCTGCAAGCATGTAATTGATCTGGTATCTCTTCACTTTCACACTGTCATTAGATCTCCTCTCTCAGAATCCTGACCTGAAAACAGTTCCTCTGCACTCAGGGTCACACCAGGAATGATACTTTCTGACAGGATCTGATACGCGCTGCTTAACAGCTGTTTAATCACCAGGGCTGACTCATCAAGTAAAAGGCTTTGTCTTTCCATTTACAATTGCAGCTTATCTAGTAAGTCCCTCGGATACTTTAAAACATTCCAGCAACAGAATGAGACACACTAGCCCGGCTTTGTGCTCCCCAAGTCGGCCTGCTGGGTCTCCAGATGGCTGCGATGGCTGTGGGGGAGAGACTGAAGAGCCAAGGCCATCCAGAAGCTGGCACTCGGGGCCCACGCCTCGTCCCTTCCGGGTTCCTCCTGCTCCCCCGCCCCATCCTGTTCTTTGCTTCCAGGGGTGGAGCACAGGGAGCACCCTGAGGGTAGGGAGAGGCCAAAGGGAGAACCCCTGCCGGTGCTCCTCCCAGAATGATGGCTCAGAGGTTTTACCCGCACCCGGAACAAAGAGAAAAGCAAGCGCGCACTTCATGTTCATTCGTGTAAATGTACGAAGTACTCAGGACATCGAAACTCTGCGTCATGTTTCCCTTTAGTTCTTGGGTACTTCCGCACACAACAACTGGATAACCGGATCACAATTTCTGGGCACGCATCGCTCCCTTATTAAAAGTAAAGGACCCGGGTGCCTGGGTGGCTCAGTGGGTTAAAGCCGCTGCCTTCGGCTCAGGTCATGATCCCAGGGTCCTGGGATCGAGGCCCACATCGGGCTCTCTGCTCAGCGGGGAGCCTGCTTCCTCCTCTCTCCTCTCTCTCTGCCTGCCTCTCTGCCTATTTGTAATCTCTCTCTCTGTGTCAAATGAATAAATAAAAATCTTTAAAAAAAAAAAAAGTAAAGGACCCCAAATATGCATGCATATGTTTGCATGATACATTTTTTTGAAAAAGTATTTTAAGAAACGGGGCACAGCTGGTTAAGAGTCTGCCTCTTGGTTTCAGCTCAGGTCATGATCTCAGGATCCTGAGACTGAGACCTGGGTCGGGCTCTGGGCTCAGTGTGGAGTGGGGTGAGATTCTCTCTCTCCCTCTTCCTCCGTCCCTCCCACTCATGCACTCCCTCTCTCTAAAATAAGTAAGTCTTTAAAAATGCATTTTAAGAAAACTAGTAAATTCTAAGGAAACTACTATACAAGTAGTTCCAGGAAATAACCCAAACATATTTACCTAATTTTACAGAGTCGGTAAAAAAAAAAAAAAGCCAAACCAAAAAGATTACAATAAATAAATAAATAAGTCCAAGAATAAAATATACTCTTAACAGGTGCCAGAGAACCAAATAAATAAGTAAAAACAGGGGCACCTGGGTGCCTCAGTTGGTTGAGCGACTGCCTTTGGCTCAGGTTGTGATCCCGGGGTCCCAGCATCGAGTCCCGCATCTGGCTCCCAGCTCTATGGGGCGTCTGCTTCTCCCTCTGACCTTCCCTCTCATGCTCTCTTTCTCTCTCAAATAAATAGATAAAATCTTTTAAATAAAAAAAAAAGGAAAAACACTTCCTTATTTTGAATGTTTAATAGAGACGCCCTGAGTCCATGTGTCCCAGTATAAACCACTGGAACAAGAGTCACCACTCTGGGGACTGGGATAATAAAGTCAGTTGCCTCAGGAAGAAACAGAAGCAGAGAAACCCAACTGAACACAATGTTTCAGTACCTTCAGACAGTGATTTCCTCAGGGGTCAGTCTATGTCTAGGGAATATTAACCGTCTATGAATCCCCTACGTTAAATAAAGCCTACTGACCATTAATTATATCCAATGAATAGACACACAGTTTAGTACAACACACACTTTCCAAGAACGTACTACGTCTAAGGTAACAAGGACTAGTACCCCGTAACTAGAACGCAGACCTGAAGGTCCACAGTCATTGCAAAGACAAAAAAGTCTTCCAAATGTGGACACTTCAATCAAAAGTAATCTGAAACTTTATATTACTTAAAAGTACTGTACGGTTTCCAGGGCTCCTGGATGGCTCAGTTGGTTGAGCATCCAACACTTGATTTCGGCCCAGGTCATGATCTCAGGGTCATGAGATCGAGGCCCGTGTCAGGATCCCTGATTCTCTCCCTCCCTCTCCCTCTGCCCCTCCTCCCAGCTCTCTAAATAAAGAAATAAAAGCTTTAAAAAAAATTGTAAGATTTCCTACTTTAACTGCTTTTTTGAATGTTAAAAAAACTTCATTTATTAAACTTGGAATGAGTAAGAAACAATATTAAAAACAAAACCCAGATTGGAGGCACCTGGGTGGCTTAGTCGGTTAAGCATCTGACTCTCAGTTTCAGCTCGGGTCATGATCTCGGGGTGGTGGGATTGAGCCCTGCTGAACGCAGAGCTCACTTGAGATTCTCTCCCTCTGCCCCCCTCCCAACATAAACAAACAAATAAATCTTAAAAAAAAAAAGAAACAAAGAAACAAAACCCAGATCAATGAGCATTAAGTGTCCCACAGTAATAAAAATAATAAAATTATCAACACTTAGTGTGTGCAATGTGCCAAGCACCACACTAATCCCCACAAGCCCTCCAGTGTCGGCAATTCTATTTCCATTTTATAAATGAGGAAACCAAGGCACTATGGGTTAAGGGACTTGCCCAACATTTCACAGCCCATAAGTGAGTCACACATAAGCAGATGGCCCCCAAAGTTCGCGATGGCTCTTGGCCACTATACCATTCTGTCACAATGCTTAGTTATTTATACCCAAGTAATAGCCACAGAAACACTACAGAAGGCAAATAAAAGATTTCCCTTCCTTGAGAGTAAAAAGCTTTGGCTCAGATATGAGGTAATTTACTACACTTAAGAAATTTTAAACTCTGTGTAGGCTAACTTCTACCTAGATTGATGAGTTTATTTTAACACATCAAATGACGAAAGCAAAGATGTACCTTGTATCATTCCAAAAATTCAATAATATATACAAATAAAGAGGATGCAAGCAAGCGGGGGGAGGGTCAGAGGGAGAGGGGGAGAGAGAATCTCAAGCAGGCTCCCTGCAGAGTACAGACCCCCCCCAACTCAGGGCTGGATCCCAGGACTGAGATTCTGACCTGAGCTGAAACCAAGAGTCGGATGCTTAACCAACTGAGCCACCCAGGCTCCCCACTTTGTTCAAATTTTAAAAGGAAAAAATCCTTTAACATTCATGGTATGTGATTTTGCCTGAAGGACCAAAGGGTCAAAGCTGCTCACAAAGGCCCACTTTGGTGGTGACGTACTACTAGATATCAGATACCAGGGACATCCAACTAACTGCATGTCACAGCCTACAGGTGGTCTGTGGTGACATTTCCATCAATTCCTAGGAAAGGAGAAAGTTAACAATGTGGTGGGTACTTTACAAAACTAAATTTATCCAATGTTTAAATTCTAATTATGTCCTTCCTTCTGCTGTTAAGAGGTTTATTTTATTAAATGAAGTATCAAGATACAGTAGTGTTTTTGTTTTAGTATGCTTGCTTGGCACATTTAAAAGAAGTAAGAAACTCTGTATATCCAAATTTTTCTATTGAGTTTTTTTAATTTATTTTTTTTAAAGTAAATTCTAGGCCCAACGTGGGGCTTGAACTCATGACCTCAATATCAAGAGTCCTATGCTCTACCAACTGAGCCAGCCAGGCGCCTTTATTTCTATTGGTTTTTTAAAAACTGGTTCTCAAGTCTGGGAACCAATGAGCAAGGACAGCTAGAAGTCACTCTTGGAAAAAGCTAGTTAAATAATAACCTGGCTAGAGAACTTAAAAAAGAAAAGAGTCCCTTAGGAGTACAGTAGACCAGCAATTTTGGAAAATTATTTCCACTGCATAATTCATCATAAAAGCACAGACTAAGCTGTCATCCTCAAGAGAGGAGTATTAGTCTATCAAAGCCAGCAATACTTCAAGGCTTCAAAAATACTTAGTTATGCTGCCATGCTAATGTTACCTATTTGTACTGTAACTCTAGACCCAAAAAAGCAGATGTTTCAAACTGGATAGAGTTGTTCAAATTTAACACCATTATCTTGATAGCTTTCCCAACCACACTCCTCCCTACTTACTCAAAACATTACCCTTGAAACAAGTAATTTTAAGGATCTTTCTCAATGTAATAATGTAACTATTCCCTGTTACAATTTGTATAGTGGATTCTACACTTTAATTAACTATATAAATAGAAGTAGTTAAAGATAGAGAACAAAAGGACAAAGCAAAACAAAAAACCTTAACAGCGTGTTATCCAATTCTGAAAAGGGCAATTACAACTACAGGTTCAGCCTACAAATCTTCACACATTCTCTGTTTCGCTGGAATAATAGAGAGGTGGGCACAAGCACAGATTCTGAAGGCAGGCTTTATGAAGCCACAGAATGTGAGGCTATTAAGAGGTTTATTCATCTGTTCGACAAAGTATATGTGAGTTGACTGTGGCCTTCCAGAATTTGGGATAAAACTGCTTGTTACTGGTAATGCAATGTCTGTGCATGTCACCATTGTCTGCCCCTTCTGGCTTTCCGCTGCGGCTCCCAGCTGGAGATACAGGAATACGTGTGGTCCTCGGTGGTGGATGGCCAATCTAGGGAGTGTCTCCTCGAGACGACACAAAGAGCTAACAGCAAAAAGTAAAGCTTCCCTTTCCTCAAAGGCTTCCTTCCTGTTCCCTGTCTTCTTAAAAAAAACAAGACTCCGAACTTCTTCCCCCAAGGGAATGGCACACAGATGCTTTCCTCACAGCTGCTTCTCACAGCAGCAAAGCTCATCACACCTACAGACCAGACACTGAAGGGCTGCCCAGAATCAATAACTCTATTCTGCTTTGGAAAGAAATGCTAAGAGAGCACAACCTGGAAGGGACACACACACACACACACACACACACACACACACGCTCTCTCTCTCTCTCTCTCTCTCTCTCTCTCTCTCTCTCTCGCTCGCTCTCTCTCTCACCAGAGCTGGTCCCACAGTGGAAGATAGGAAATACTGAGGATCAACCACAGTTTGGCAGGGTTGTAACCAAACCCTCAGAAACAAAATAAGCTGCCCAAGGACACTTGAAACAAATGGCTCTGGAAAGGTCATTTCTCCACCCCCATACATACATGCTTATTGCATAAAACAGCTGCAAGACTGCAGGAACAGCTTAAAAATCACCGCTTCCCCAGAAAAGGACAACCATGCAAGACGAAAACTAATCGACAGGTCCAAATCAGATGATTTACAACCCCGTCACTGTACGCAGAAGCTGGCGCCCTAGCCAGGCAGGAAGCACGCAGAAGGTCTGCAAGGGACCCATGCTCGTCCGCTAGCTGTAAAGAGTTCAGAGAGCCAGAGCTCGGGGCTGTCTCATTTCACTCGACACCTTCCATTCTTGCATCAGCTACCGCAGGCAAACACAGCCCGCAGGAACAGGGGCCCTGTCCTCCCTCGTTTTCCTAACACTTTGAGAAGCAAGTTACAATGCAAGCCGTTTCAGCTCCTACTAATGTTACCTACTTAGTCTGTTGGACTCAACTCTACATGTTAAGTACACATGAGATAAATCTGAATTTTAGGCCCTAAAAAACGTTACAGATTACCTAGACTAGCCCTTAATTTTATACATGTAGAAAGTCAGATGGAAAAGGACTGACAGGTAGCTCAAGGATTACATAGCAAGGGAGTGGCAGAAGCAGGCAGCACCCCACCTTCCAGTTCATCCCGCAATGCTGACCCTCCACAGACACGGGGTCCCCAAGCTCTGTGGCTGGACAGGAGCTGAGGCTGGGCCCGCAGCAGGGGATGGTGGCCTGCAGCAAGGAACGGTGGTCCACAGGCCACTCGAAAGCTGAGGGACCCATGCTTCCCAAGAAGTCAATAGCCAGGGAAAGGACAGGCAAGAGGCAAGTACTCTGCATCTAGTTAATTTAGGTAATTTCTTCCCCTGCTGCTGCAATTCAAGTAAAAATAAATCAGGAGAGGCATTTTTATTAAACACACCTGGCTAGGGAGCAGGAGGCTTTTTTTCTTTCTTTCTTTCTTAATGGGAGAGAATTTATTTAGCTTTGTGAGGCTTTATGTTCACAGTAATACAAACCCGTGGCACGGGAGGGCCCTATGAAAGTTACCTTAATAAGGTAAATATTTAGGCTGATTTTATGAGGCTTTCCTACATTAATTTGCAGAACGTTACTGGTTATGAGTACATGATCACAATGAAAATGGCAAAATAGACCAAAGGACGAAGTGTGACACTGGGCTTTAAAGCCTGGTTCATGAAACTGGACCCGTGACTCTCAACCTTGGCTACACATGAGAACCAACTGCCAACTGTGTGAGTTAACCACTTGGACATTCAACCTGGTCAAGCTTTCAGATGTCTACGCCCTCAGACTTCCAGTCTTCAAAGAGGAGGTCCCAGACTTTGTGGAACAGACAAGTCAAACCTACTTTGTCTGAATTCCTGACCCACAGAATCCATAAGCATAAGAAAACGGTTGTTTTAGACCACTAAGTTTTGGGGTAATTTGCTGAATCATAACTGAGACATCTGAAGAACATTCAAAAATCCCAATGCCTGGGTGCCCTACAGCCCAATCCAGCCAGAAGCTCTGAGGCTAGGACCCAGGCATCAATGTTGAAAGCACCGTGGTGATTCTAATGTGCAATCCTGTCTAGACCTCTGCTGTTTTAGACAGCAGCCACCTGCCACGTGTAGCTGTTTAAATTTAAATTAATGAAAATTAAGTAAAATTTAAAATTCAGTTCTTTGGTTGCACTAGCCACATATCAAGAGCTCAATAATCATATATGGCTGGTGGTTACCATATTGGATGTAGATACACAGAACAATTCCATCATCCCAGAAAACTCTATTGGACAGTACTAGTCTAAACCAGTAGTTGTTGAAGCTTGGTCCTGAGCTAACAGCATCAGCATCACCTGGGAATCTGTTAGAAATGCAAATGCTCAAGGCACATCCCAGACCTCTTGGATCAAACCTTTGGGGGCTGGGGGTGCTCTCCAACACTTTGATGCACACTCAAGGGTGAGAACTCCTGGTCTTGTTACGCCCCATATAAAATCATTTTCCTCATCACCTATCCCATACCTAAATATGCAAATTATCAACTTTTCATTCCATTATAAGAAAATAGTTCACGTTGGCATACAATTTCAAAGGTGTATTTCTGTGTTAGCAAGCGTGTTTGAGAAGAAATACCTTTCAGTTAGCAAAGGATTCTTTTTTTTTTTTTAAAGATTTTATTTATTCATATGACACAGAGAGAGAGATTACAAGTAGGCAGAGAGGCGGCAGAGAGAGAGAAGAGAGGAGGAAGCAGGATCACTGCTGAGCAGAGAGCCCGATGTGGGCCTCGATCCCAGGACCCTGGGATCATGACCTGAGCCGAAGGCAGCGGCTTCAACCCACTGAGCCACCCAGGCGCCCTAGCAAAGGATTCTAAAAAGTTTCATGAAGATGCTCTCAGCTATATATAATCATTAAGAGAAATAATTTTCAGGTCCAAAAATATTTAAATGGTTAAAAATCATGAAACTCAACAGACTATTCAATTATTAAAATTATAATTGTGAAAATGATACAGCATAACAAAATATAAATGGGAGAAAAGCAAAACACAAAATTGTAACTGCAAATTTGTCTATTACGTGGACAAGGACAAAATGAAGGTAGACGGAAGAGAACTGGTTAGGCTCAGCCGGACAGTGACCCCTTTTTATTTCTGCCTTATATCTTATCAAGATATCCATGAAAAAACACTTCAGAATATCCAAGGAAGCAATTTTTTTAAAAAGATACAATTGTGTTTTGATGTGGAAAGTCCACTGGGAGAACAATCTGGTAAAACAGTTCTAGTACCTGATCAGTGATTCACTGAATTGCCCATCTCAGAGAAACAGGAAATCCAGACAGAACTCAAGCAAATAATGAGGCTTAGATGTCCTATTCCTGAGCATCTACAAGGATTTCTTCTCTCTACCTTTCCTTTTACCCTTAGATCCTACAGTCAAGAATTACGTATTTTTACAAATAATATTTTAGAGATGTGAAAACTTAACTTTTTTGTTTATTTAGTTTCCACATAATTGTTGGGTGATAAAATGCCAAATAAACTAATTTCCAAGGTGGAATTTCTCACATTTTCTTCTTACATTTGTAAGTCTAAAGTCCTAGAAATATTTCATAGAGTGGCTTTCTTTGAAAAGATAGCTCCTAGGGTGCCTATCCCTAGGCTCAATCAGTTGAGTGACTGACTCTTGATTTTGGCTCAGGTCATGATCTCAGGATAGTGGGATCGAGCCCCTTGTCATGCTCCGTGCTCAGCAGGGAGCCTGCTTGAAGAGTCTCTCTCCCTCTCCATTGGCCTCTCCCCCTGCTCAGAGATGTGCGCATGAACACCCCCACCAAAATAAATAAATAAATCTTAAAAAAAAAAAAGATAGCTCCTGAATCCCACATAAACTCTTATTTCTTTTAATACATGTTTTCATATCAAATTTTAGCCTTACTTCCTTTACTGACAGCTCTGTTGTTAAGTAAACTGAATTTCTTATGTTGTCAAGAAACAATGTAATCTTTCTGGATGTTTATGTGTTGGTTTCTCTGCTATTCTGTTTCCTATGCTGGTTATGTTCTCCAAACTCCTTTAAATTCTAAATGCATAAACACCTTCTCTACCATAGCTCCAGGGAAGATCTAAGAAAGGGTAAGTGTGGCTGAATAACTCTGAGAAACCTTGAAGTCTTCAAGCAGTGTGCTACTTGGAAAAACTCATTCCTGAAAATTCCTTAAAAATATGAGCGCATGGCATGTGTAATTTTGTTAAAAATCGGAAACAATCTAAGTTACCCACTTATCTCTAACTAGATTTTTACCAGAAACAGCCAAGTTAATTGGTGAGGTGATAAACTGTCCAGTTTGGGATCTCGCAGAAAAAATTTCCCAGCCCAACAAGCATACATATTTTTAAGTTAAAAGTAACTCCAAAAAAATCTCTCAACTAAAATTTTAGTGATGCAAAAATAGGAGTTTTCTACTTTTCAGCTTTTTGTACTGACTATAGCTAATTATCTTCATGAATGCTGGTAATTAAGCATTGTCTAGGGCAGCTACTACCTTCAATTATAGCATTTACATATGCTTTTATAGAAAAGGAAATTTTTATTTCCATTGTTGGAAGTTAAATAGAAAAGAGATTGGACAGGCGGTTTTAATAACCTTTTTTTTTTTTTTAAGCACTGAAGAGAACTTACAAAATACTTCCTGTGTGTTGGGCATTCTTGAATCTAGGCACTGAGATTACAAAGATGAGTCATATATTGTCCTTGCCCTGGAGAAACAATGAGTCTAGCTGCATTCAGCTATATCTGAGCAAGGTCCTTAACAAGGAAGACAGAGATCAAGCTACCTTTATTTTAAACTAGCTTCTATGAAACTACTTTATACTTTAACAAACAAAACAACACACTTAAAAAAGATCATAAACAGAAAACTATCATTAATGTCCTCAGAAAAAGACAGAAAACACCATAACCAAGAAACAAAAATAGGATACTATTTAAAAAGTCAGAGGCCAAAAAAAACCTCTTGGAAATTAAAAATTGGTAGGGTAAAAGAAAACTTAAACATAAGAGCTGGGAGACAATGGAGGAAATCTTCCAGAAGGTAGAACAAAACGACAACAAGGATACAAATTTCCAGGTCAAAAAGGCCTATCGTGATTTCTCAAAAATGGGGAAGAAAAGAATATTCTACAGGATTCCAGAGAATGAAAATCTATGTCACATCTAAAGGATTAGAAACCCAAATAGCGGGGCACCTGGGTAGCTTCGTCAGTTAAGTGTCTGCCTTCGGCTCAGATCGTGATCCCAAGATCCTGGAATCAAGCCCTGTATCAGGTTCCCTGTTAGCGGAAAGCCTGCTTCCCCCTCTCCCTCTGCCACTACCTCCTACTTGTGTTCTCTCTCTCTTTGCATGTGTCAAATGAATAAATAAAATCTTTTAAAAATTTTTTTATTTAAAAAATTTAAAAAAAAGGAAATCCAAATAGCTTTGGACTTTTCAACAGAAGCACAGGAAAGTAAATAAAGTAAAGACAACAGAGCACCTAAATGTCTTTAAAATGGAATTTGATACCCACCTAAACTATCAATGAGTGAGAGTGGAATAGATATTTTCATGGTTTCAAAAAACTTTTATCTTCCAAACACTCTTTCTAAGGAAGATACTAAAGAATATGCTCTACACAAAATTAAGGCAGTAAACCAAGAAAGAAAAGGGAAACACAAAAACAAGAGACTCCACACAGAAGAGAGGTAGAGGGAATCCTCAGAATGATGTGACAGGCAATGACAGGATGACAGCTATGTCAGGCAGAGATGACTACTAGTTCATAAAGGAGTGTATTGGAAGGCTTAAGGAGAAATGTCTCTAAGAAGATGAAATCAAGAAAGTACTTGATATGTTTAAATGTCTTGAAAGGAGATTTAGGCAAGGGGCAGAAAATTTAAATGTTGAATTAAGGATAAATACATAGAAAAAGCAGCAAATTAAGAAAAAGTAAAAACAACTGTTAACTCCAGGAAAAACAAAAAACTTGTATGATAGGAAATCATAGAAGACCACATGGCTCAACTGTAAATAGCTGACTATATTACATAATCACATAAACACTAAATATTGATAAAATCAGAATTATTATATAAGTATATTAGGGAAATGGGGGATGGGAAGAATTTGGGGGTGGGGTGGGGATAAGGCATAGAAAGAGAACACAAAATGAATAAAAAACTAACACTACCAGCATATTATTCAGAAATATGGAGGGAAATTCCAAAAGAATGAGCTAAAATTGCTATATGTGGCTGACTGCAGAAGAAATGAAAAAGATTCCCTCTTTTTTATCATAGATTTTATAAATTATGAAACTACTTTACACTTTAAATTATGTACACTAGGGGCACCTGGCTGGCTCAGTCAGAACACACAACTCTTGATCTTAGGGTTATGAGTTCAAACCCCCTTATTTTAAGTAATCAGAAGAGATTACTTAAAATTAAAAAATTTTAATAAATACATTGATTCTACACACACACACATATATATACATGCACATGTGTGCATGCACATACACACACACACACATTCAGAACCCAACCTCTTGCCCACTAAACTTGTGCTTTTCAAATCATAAATTTATAACCCATTAGTGGGATGTGAAATTAATTCAATAAATCAACCATCACTTCTAAAATGAATTAGAACAGAGAGGGATAGGAAATAATAAATATGCTGCATATAGTAAATTTTTTCATGAACCTCCATTCATGCACGCACACACAGTCCGTGATGTTAAATGTATTTTTAACCGTGGACTGTGAACAAAATAATTTTTAAACCACTAAACTACATTACATTATAATTACTTTTAGTTTTGCTTTTAAAAATAAGAGATTCCAATCTACCTTTATTTTAAAACAAAGGCATGGCAAATGCTGACAGCTAATGAAAATATTCCATTAAAATGCTCTTTAAAATACCACTAATGTCATGCATGAAGAATGATCACTCTTACATTAATGAAATCTAAATGCTCTGCTTTTTTACAACCGACTATAATATTTGAGCTAGAGAGAAATAAAACACAGAAAACAGGAGAGAACTCAAAGTCACCCAAATAATTTTATAATGTGGAGTATTACCAATTCTTAGATGATCTATTTTTTAAATTTCACATGACTTTCACTAATTCTAAATTTCTGATCTAAGATACTTGAGCAGAAGGAGCCGTCCTAGACACCTTTGGAATAGCAGAGGAAGCCAACTTGGAAAAAAAAAGTTGCAACACGTAATACATAAACAAGGACGCCTGCATGGCTCAGTCGTCAAAGCGTCTGACTGCGGCTCAGGTCATGATCCCAGCGTCCTGGGATCCAGCCCTGCTTCAGGCTCCCTGCTCAGAGGGGAGCCTGCTCTCCCTCTCCAGCTCCCCCTGCTTCTCCCTCTCCAGCTCCCCCTGCTTGTGTTTCTTCACTGTCTCTGTCAAATAAATAAATAATATCTTTTTTTTTTTTAAGATTTTATTTATTTATTTCACAGAGGGAGAGAGATTACAAGTAGGCAGAGAAGCAGGCAGAGAGAGAGAGGGGGAAGCAGGCTCCCCGCTGAGCAGGGAGCCCGATGCGGGCCTCGATCCCAGGACCCTGAGATCATGACCTGAGCCGAAAGCAGAGGCTTTAACCCACTGAGCCACCCAGGCGCCCTTTAAAAAAATAAAAAATAAACAAGAAAATATACCCAGTCAGGGCGCCTGGGTGGCTCAGTGGGTTAAACCTCTGCCTTCAGCTCAGGTCATGATCGTAGGGTCCTGGGATCCTGGGATCGAGCCCCGCACCAGGCTCTCTGCTCAGCAGGGAGCCTGCTTCCCCCTCTCCCTCTGCCTGCCTCTCTGCCTACTTGTGATCTCTCTGTCAAATAAATAAATAAAATCTTTAAAAAAAAAAAAAGAAAAAGAAAAGAAAAGAAAATATACCCAGTTGACCAAGAGACGTAGCTTTCTTCCACTGACCTTCGAGGACACACTTTACAAGTTACAATGCACATCTTGCAATATGGAAAAATTGGGCAAGAAGCTAAAACTTTGATGCTCTTTTACTAAGAGCCTAAATTTAGCCCATTTTTCTTTTAACCTAGCTAAGGTACATATTTACATTGCTTTTAATGCTTATCCAACAATTCACTTTACATAAAATAAAAACAAAAACTTCTAGAGAAATAAGTTTCATTATACTCTCTTCATAATAAAGCTTTACTTCCTAAAAGTTATAAAGATCATATTCGTAACACATCCATCTATATTTTTAAAACCACCACTACCATCCAAACTAGATATTAAAAAGAATGAATCTTAATATGTGGGTATTTAAAGACAGAAAAGGTATTTGTTGAAATACACATAAACAATATATTCAAGTGCAAGTATGTGTGTGTCTGAAAATATACATTGTTTTTGGAGAGATGAAGGTATGGGAAGAATAAGGGCAACTAGAGGGCGAAAGAAGACTTTAAACTATGTTATCTGTTCATACAGTGGTTTCTGAACTGTTACTTATTTGGGAAATTAGGGGTTCTCATTCTCTTCTCCCCTCCTGAATTGCCTTGTTTCTGCATCCTATTCCATGCAATTCCACAGCCCCTCGTCAGGACCCCATTCACACCAGGGAACCTACTCAGTGCAGAAATTTGCCTGCTATATGCCAGCTGCTATTTGGAGTATGGAGCACAAAGCAAGTAGGTTAAGTACCTGCCTTCAGAGAGCTTGCAACCTCAGAAGGAGACAGAAGAGGAAACAGGTCATTTCCAAATAATAGGGCACAGACAGTGGCAAAAGTGTAATCCGCATAATCTACCACATTGTATTTTAACTATTTCTCCTCCTCTCTTCCCACATCTCTCAAAGGCACGAACCTCTGACATAGGCACTAGGCCCACAGTGATCCTTGGATCCTCTGTGCTGAGAAAGGACCCCATGTGAGATAAATTTCACAAATATCTCCTGAATAGCAAATGCAACAGTATTTTAAGAAACACGTTCATATATATGTCTTAATGTTTCAAAACGGTGATCAATACATATCTCCAACTATTAACCTGGACCTCTGTAGTGGATTATAATCTTAGAATTCCAAAATAAGTATCTTTAACCTCAGAAGCCCTATGATCTTTCAGTCCTTAACATGTCTTGGCTCTTATTCCATAAAGGGGGGAAATCATGAAAGCTAAGCCTACCTGTTTCTTCCCCTGGAAATCAAAGCATCCTTGCTTGTTTTTACTAGTTTACTAGTAGGACTAAAAACTTTCACCTGCTAATTTAAAATTTCTATTCACAGTTAATACATTAGTAATTTCTTGCAATTTTCAGGAAAATAATAATCCTCACTTTGACACAGGTTTGCCGATATTATTTAAAGACCTCTTATAGTTCAAGCTTTGAACTAATAGGTAAGAGCTTTCCCTGAGCTCTAGCCCAAAATAAATGACAGAAATGAACTGCAAACATAACATGAAGCATTGTTGTAATTAATCAACCCAGAGTCAAAGGGAGTAATCATACCTATTTTTAAATACACTGTTCCTTTAAGGGAAAACCTGGTAGAGAAATATGAAACCAAGCTACATAATGAAAATCAAAATGCATTTGTTGTCTCCATCCTTGCAAAGACAGTAATCCTAACCTACAAGCAGCACCGCTGGATAGACTGCACTCAAGTTTTCTGTAAACTGAGTGACCAGCACCCAGGCAGAATCCCACAGAAAGGGTCCAGTCACCCAAGAATCCTATCTGTCAGGGGGACAAAACAAGAGAACTCCCATGTTCCAATGCTAATCTTAACAGTTTCAGAGAAGGGGCTATTCCAATAAACCAGCAGATGGATAAATCCCCAAGTCATCCTACAAATCTTTACTTAAAAGATCCCCATTCGGAACTGCAGCGGTGTACCTAAAAATGATCAACTAATTATTAAGCATTTCTAACCACCTGTCTACAGTTAATTCTATCCAGGTTCCACAAAATTAAATATTTCTCTCTACCGATTAGAAAGCGTCCTTTCATTAAACAGTAGCTAACCTTAGCACTCCCTATGGTTAAGAGTGACAAGGAGCAGGTGCCAAACCAGCAAGGAAAACAGAAGCAGCAGCTACATTAACGGGAGCTAATATTCTACCTGTTTCCCAGACTGCTTTGAAGAACCTGACCCAGCACAATTTGCAGAGGAAACAATAAAAAAAATACCCAGTTTCAGAAAAAATGTTGATGATGTGGACATCTAATTCAATCCGTAAATAGTGAAATTTACTCAGTTCACCAGCACCATGAAATATACAACTACACCAGGGACAAATGTATCTAAAATACTATATAATGTTAAAATGTATCTAACAATATTATCCAAGGATACATCTATTACTGGAAATCATTAACACAACATTTTAAACATAACTTTAGCTATTTACTATCACCGTGACTATCCGCTACAGGGAACAGAATGTTTGCAAACTGAATAAAAATTTCCGCCCTCAGCACAAAAAGCAAAGAACTCCCAATCTTACCTCCTGACAACTTCTTCCCCCAAATTTAGCAAAACTGTGCTTGAACACCACATGATTATAGAATAGAGGCAGCTGCTTCCTTTAGCAATAAACTAACAAACCCTACTTAAAGTGTCTATTCCATGAAAAAATCTCTGAAGAGCAAAAAAATCACTAAATTGTAGTGCATCAATCAACAGGTGACTTGTAGAAACACACTCACACTCGTGTCACAGAGGAATTAATTCCGTCGGATCTCCCGGGGTTTTTTTGTTTGTTTTTTTGATTTTGGGGTTTTTTTTTCTCCTTTTCTATTTTTACAAGCTACTGCATTGCTATACTGAATGAATTCCAACCGTTTTCTTCTCAGGGGCTTACCAGAAAAATGCCAAATATTCAAATTATTTTAAGGCATTTTCCCATACTGCTGCGTAGAGAATTAATAAGGATCCAAGAGTTACCACTTTTCAAATGCAAATATGTTGCCATCTAGTAAATGCAGCTCCTTTTTAAACATCCCCCCAGTGTCTACACAGCTCAGGGCACCACTTTTGTTTCCTAGAAAATCAAAATTCGCGCATTACATTCAGGCATTATCTCGACCCAGCACCAACAAAATAATAGATTTTAAGTGGTCCACGCCTGAGCCTGCATCATACAATACTGTTCAGGTTTATTATGGGACCCCCCCCCATTTTACATGCAAAGTCCCTAAACAATTCCGCCAACTAAAGCAAACTATGCCTGGTAGGAAAAAACGAGGGGCACTGGGTTCCACTAAAACAAGGCCTTGGGATCGCCCCCTGTCCGCCTCAGGCCTCAGTTTTCTAATCTGTAAAATGTGGGAGCACTCGTCTCCGAGGTCCCATCCGGCCCCCTCTGTCCGGCCAGGGACGCGGCGGACGGGTGCCGGCTGTGGCCCGGGCGGCCGGGCCGATGCCGCTCGAGATGGGAGGGGACAAGGAGGGGGGCAGCGGGAGGAGAGGAACTTGGACTTGCAACAGCTTCAGACAGGAGCGTGCGGCAAACTTGAAGCCGTCCTCCTAACAATAGGGAAGAGCACTCCCATTTTCCGGGCTCCAACTTGCAGGGGACTGCGGGGTGGGACCCGGCCGCCCGCCCTCTCGGCGCCCCTTTACCTCTCTCCCTGTTTGGTGTTAGAAGGAGGAGGGTGCAGGACCGTCTGGTTCCCTTCCATCTCCACCACGCACTTGGTGTTCAGTTCCAGTTCTGAAAGCAGACGGGAAGAGGGCCGCTGCCGAGCCGAGCATCCGCGCCTCCGGCCCCCTGCCTGCGCGCGGGGTCTCCCGGGGGGCGG
>LNAC01000435.1:962301-989192 GCA_002007465.1 Ailurus styani | reverse complement strand
GGGCAGGCCTTACCCCCGGGACGGAATACGCCTCGACCGAAATGCCGGCACGCCGCCCCCTCCGCCCGCCCCACGGCGGCGCGCCGCGCTCTTTTCAGTTGGACGTGGGGGCCCGAGGCTAGCAATGAATCTGTGCGTCTACCACCGACGCTGTGTGTGTTTCTCCACGCTGCTCTCGCCCCCCTGGCCTGGCCTTCCCTTCCCGGCCCCTCCACTTCTCCTGGCCGAGAGACGTCAAGTGGGCTGGGACGGTCGTTCGCTCTTACATAAGAATGTAATAGCAACGGATCCTGCCGTCCTGCCGAATGCAGACCTCGCTGCCAGGGCGGAACTGGGGGAATCTGACTTATTCCGTTTGCTTCAACAAGGGCTTATGGGGAGCTTCCTGGGTGCCAGGCGTTTTGAAGGGTACAGAAGTTTAAAATGCAGAGTTTAAATCTGGGGGACATATTTCGATTTTGCTTAAATGCGGAAATTCAGTCATTCATACGTCCACTGAAAGTTGCACTGGGGCCCCGCTGTGTGCAGGGTGCTGTGAACGGTACACGCAGACATGAATGGGGTTAGGCATCCTGTGCCCAGACTCACACGCTGTGGTAGGGAAAAATAGCTCGGGAGTCACGTATAATGCTACTGCGCCGGCGGGTGGTGTGACAGAGGTTCACTTCTGTCTCCAACAGGTGCCAAGTTGTGGGCTTGCCGTTAAATCATGCTCCTCCTCACTTCTGTCGGTTCCAGAGTCCACCCAGTCAGCTCACCTCTGAAAGGCTGGTGGCACGGTCTTTCTTTTCCATTCCTGCTAGAGAAAACTAGCTTTGTCCACCTATTCATCTGTCCAACAGATGTGTCCTGAGGATCTGCTGTGTGACAGACACTGGTCTAGGCTCTTGGAATGTAATGCCAAACAAGTCTAGAGGCAAGATTAACAACCTCCTGGGGCTAACGGGCTACTTTCTGTGCCTTTCTCCTCACCTTCTAGCTACTGAGGCATTCTCTTAACTTCCTGGTTTTACCTTCTGTAACCTCCCCTATATCCAGATAAGACTGATTTTTTTTCTTATTAAAATTGTATCCTTTGATCATGCCTGCTATTCCATTGCTCAAAAAACAAACCAACCAACCCTCCTGGTAATCTAGTACCCGACTTAATATTACCTCCCTGTTCCTGAAGTCCTTCACATCATCCAGAATCTTTTCACAAGCATGTTAAGCCATTGTTCCATGGTTTCCGTCAGTGTGCATTATAGAGAGTTGAATTGTGCCTCCCAAAGATACACTCGAGCCCTAACCCCTAGTATCTGTGACTATGACCTTATTTGGAAACAGGGGCTTTGCAAGCATAATCAAGTTAAAATGAGGTCATACTGGGATGAGCCTTAAATCCAACGGCTGGTATCTTTATAAGAGAACGAACCAGGAGATTTGGAACCCCGCACACAGAGATGGCCATATGGAAATGGAGGCAGAGATCAGAGTGATGGTAGCCGCAAGCCAAGGAATGCCAAGAAGCTCTAGAAGCTCTGAGAAGCTAGAAAGAGGCAAGGAAGGATTCTTTCTTAGAGCCATCGGAGAGAGCATAGCTCTTTCAACACCTTGATTTGGGTCTTCTAGCCTCCCAAACTTTGAGAGAACAAAGTTCTGTTGTATTAAACCACATTGTTACAGCAGCCCTAAGAAACTAACAGAGGGATTAGTGTTTCTTTCCCTCTCCCCCAAACCCTTCTTATTTTGTGTCTCCCCTCCCCCCCTGTCTTAATTCTCTGCCGTGTCATGAAAACCTTGAATGCCTAACTAAGAATTTCAACTCCAGGGGTGCCTGGGTGGCTCAGTTAAGTGTCTGCCTTTGGTTTAGGTCATGATCTCAGGGTCCCAGGATCGAACCCCACGTTGGGTTTGGCAGGGAGTCTGCTCAGTGGGGAGTCTGCCTCTCCCTCTCTCTTTGCCCCCCCCACTCCTGCTCTCTCTCTCTCACTCTCTAATAAATAAATAAAATCTTTATTTAAAAAAAACATTTCAACTCTATTCTAAAAGCAGAGGGAATTGACCGAAGGTTTTGGTTTGGAAGCTGGGAATTGACAGGTTCAGAGCATCCTGAGGAATGACTCAGAGGGCTGTTGCAGTCATCTCGGTGACAGGTGGTGATGGCTATAACGAAGCCAGTGACCGTGCTGGGGGGGCGGAGGGAGGGCAGGAGGAACAGATGCAGGGTGTACTGTCGAGAGTGGAATGAATGACTTAGCAATCAATGGGATGTGAGGACTGGGGGAGGCAAAAGAATTGTTGGTGACTGGGGAAAGGTCTAGAAAAATGATGGCTCAGAACCCACCACAAATGGATGAGAGGTCTGAAGGCAAGAGGGGGAATGATTAACAAGGTGCTGCTAGTTAAACAGCTCTCGATGGCTCTTTGCTGGGTGGTCCTTCCTTCTGCTTTCCTTTTCCAACCCTCTCCCACATTAAAGGTCCAGATTAGTCCTTACCTCTTGTAAGAAGCATTTACTAAACATTTATTCTTCAAAAGAGTCTAGCCTTAACTCAACTGGAATCATATATTTTCGGAGTGAGAAAGTGCCTTTTTGGAGTGTTCTAGACCCTTCTACAACATCCCCTAAAGTGGTCATCCCTCTGCTTGAGTTCCAAGCTGTTGGTGGCAGAGTGTTCACTACTAAGTGACTCTATTCTATCTAACATTATATAGTTAGAGAAGATCTCCGTGAAGAATCAAATCTGCCTCTCTGTAAATCCCAACTGTTAACATGAGTGCTGTCTCCTGGAGCTTCACACTCTGAGTCAAACTCCTCTCAGAGGCGGCAGCTCCTCAGATACTTGAAGGTGGGTGGTGCTCACATCCATGTGAAGACTTCTGTTCCTCTGAATGTGCTGTCCTGATTATGGCTGTTGGCTAACACATCCTCCTCCAATCTAGCAATGGCGCTTGAAACAACTTGAGAAGGGCTCACCTGGGCAGTTCTGGCTTTGGTTCCATCACAAGACTGTAGTCAGATGGTAGCTAAAGCGGGAACCCCGAGGGGGTTGGAACAGCTGGAACAGGCCAGGCTTTTCTCTGTCTCTAAGCAGCCTCAAGGCTCTGTCTCCATATGGTCTTTCTGCATGGGTAGGCTTGAGCTTGCTCACAGCATGGCGGCTAGGTTCCAAGAGTGAGCATTTCAAGAGGACCAGCGCCTGCTGTGTCAGCTCTTCTGACCTTACCTTAGAAGTCCTCCGGTGTCACTTCTGCCATAGTCACACAGCCCTCCCAAATCCAAGGTGGGGATTGTCATTCCCTTATCTCAATGAGGGAAATGCCAAACTTAATATTTTATTAATGTGGGGAGGGTGACACTTGCAGCCCTTTATGGAAAATGCAATCTGCCTAGTAACACCTTCTCCCAACTGTCCTTCTGGCCATCCTTCTCTGAAAGGGTGTTGGAATAAAGTAAGGCTTAGGAGTAAGATGGGCTGTGTTTGAATCTTGTCTCACTTACATGGAGCCTGAAACAAGTTGTTTAACCCCCACTAATCTTCAATAGGTTCAGATAGGGAAATCTGAACTCCTACCACAGAGAACATATTAGATGACTTTCTGAGTAAAATGCCTGATGTGCAATGTTCTACCTTTCCAGTTCCTTCTCCTCCTACCCCTCACCCCTTGGCTCCTAGGCTTCAGCTGCCATGTTTGTAGTGTAGAACCCCACCTGCCTGGTACAGTTCACTGGACCCTAAGTATTCCTGGATATTCCTGCCACAGGCTGAGTCGATCAGGTTCTTTCCCCTGCAGATCTGGGCTTTGGAGCCCAAGGGTTGTGACTGAGGGTGTGACCTTTGGAATTGGACTGTCTGGTTTGAATTCTGAACCTTCCATTTCTGAGCAAGAAAATCTATACAAATTTTTTGGGGCCTCAGTTTCCTTACTTGTAAAATAGAATGATGGTGAATGATGATAGGAAAAGTACCTACTTCTTATGGTTGTTATAAGGATAAAATGAGTTAACACCTCTGAAATTCTCATCACAGCATTGTGAATGGGAGCCGGCACCTCCCAGCAGTCAACCTGTATTTTTCATATTTACAGGTGGACCGGAACGCTGCTCTGCAGGAGAATAATCATGAAGCTGTTGTGCAGGACACTTAGGGAAGAGGGACCCATTGGGGTTTCTAAAACCTTCTAGGCTCTATCAAGGCTGAGCTACATTTCTGCTCCAAGATCCTCCAGTGAGGGTAGAATTAACCTGGGGAAAGCATCCATGTGACTGAGGAGACAAGAAGATGCTTGATTAATAGTAGCTAATCCATTCTGTCAGCATGGAGAATGTCAATAAATTACACAAAATATTGCTGACATCACCCTCCATCCATTAGTCCCTTCAGAAGGGGAATATTTACAGTTGGAGACACAGATGATAAGCATGTCGAAGAAGGAGAGGCAGCATAGGACAAGGAGTGAAAACATGCACTTTTGGGTCATGGAACCCAAGCTCAAATTCCAGCTCTTCCACTTGCAAACTGTGTGACCTTATTCCAGTCATTTATCCCGTCTCTGCTTCCATTGCCTCATCTCTAAATGGTGATGATGATGGTGCTTACCTGCTGTGCCCGACACCATTAGACCAGGGTCTGACCAGGGTAAAGGTAAAATGAGCATCAGATGCTGTCTTTACCATTATCATCCCTATGATTTATGGATCGGGACTCTGCCCGCCTAGGTTCCTCAACATTACTCAGTAGATGTGACCCTACTGTATTCCCTAAGTTTCTGGGGTATTTCATGGAATGAAATGAAAAGCAGTCCTTAGAACAATCCCCAACAGGGTAAGCCTTCAACATCAGTGCCTATCAGCCCTCCTGGGAGTCCCTCAAAAGTACAAATTACCCACTTGAGGCCACAGAGAGAACCCATCATCCTGTCACAATTGGTTCTTCAGGCTAGAAAAGGATGAGGTGAGGGATTTCCCAGAGAATCTTCCACAGAAAGACGTTCCCAAAGGGCTATAAAGGAGATTGTGGGTGGGCCAAACTTAGGTATTTGGCAAAAAGAAACCCAAGTGGTTAGCCATCTAATGAGAGTCATAAACTACACAGGGATTTTAACTGGATGGACTTCTTAAAAAGAATCTGGAACTTTCTAATGCATCTATGCTTGGTGTTTTTCATATTCTTGCCTAAGTAATTGAAGAAAGCAGCAAAAAAGGATAGTAAAAGCATGCAGGTGCTTTTCTTAGGCAACGTCAAGGAAAGTTGTGAGAGCCTTACAGACAGTGTCCCACTTGGAAGTCAGAGGAAAAAGAAGCTTAGGGCTCAGAAGGCAGCTTGTGGAGGTCATGACCCTGCTGCAGAAAAGTAAAGGCTCTTTGGAGAGCTGGCTTAGCCCGAGAAGAACCCTGGATTGGGGCTGAGCTATGGAAAGGCTGGTGGGACTTCCCTGACAGCACAGTCTGGCCCAGATGTTGTTTTCAACCATCTCTACAATCCCCAAAGACTACCTTAGTTAACTAGTACAGCTGCTGTGTGCCCCAGTATGTGCACTGTATGCACATTTTTTTTAAAGGATTTTATTCATTTATCTGAGAGAGAGAGAGAGCATGCGCAGGGGCAGGGACAGAGGGAGAGGAAGAAGCAGACTCCCTGCTGAGCAGGAAGCCTGGGGCAGAGCTCCATCCCTCCTGACATGAGCCAAAGGCAGATGCTTCACCAACTGAGCCTCGAAGATGCCCCTTATGCATATTCTCCTTGTTAAAAGAAGTTTGCTAATAGCTCTTTACTCTAGAAACTGGAAATGCCACGGTTCTGAAGAATGGGTAGACAAATATCCCAGGGACTCTGGATACATCTGATGTATTCCAGAGGGAAGTGGGCTACTGGGCTGATGGGAAAACTGCTCATGGCTGAGGTCTACAGAGGGTCATAGAGTAATGATGGAGCAAATACTTAAATAAGAGACTTTTATAAATCTTGTTTAACAATTGTATCTGTCAGCCTAGGCTAAGTGATATCACGGTGACCAACGACCTTCACATCTTAGTGGCTTATAAGAACAGGGCTTTATGTCTCACTGGTGTGACCTGTCCATCACAGTCTGGTGGTGACTCTGCAGCCATCATTTGCATTCTGAGTTCTAGGCTGATGAAACAGCCCCTAGCCGGGACAATGCCGTATTTGTGACAGAAGAAAAGGAAAAGTGGCAACCCGCACAAAGGCTCTTCAAGCCTTGGCTCAGAAATGGCACATATCACTTCTCAATTCTCACTGGACAAAGCGAGTCACCTGGTCTAGCCTCACATCACTGCAGGAAGGAGTAATTCTCCCGCTGGAAAGGTGGCGTGTCATCATATAACAAAGATGTATTTTGATGTCCATCCATGGCTCCTGGCTCACACCTCCTGAAACTTGTAATTAAAACCTAAGCGAGTAGAGCATAGGAGCATCTTTCCTTACAATACCGGGGGTTTTGGCCTTCGTTCCTGAAATAGCTCCAGAGCATTAACAGTGAGCTGAGGTGATTTTTGAAAAGCCACAGCATGCGACTGGTTGCCAGGGGAACCAACCACGTGATTGGATTGGAACTTTCAGCTCCACTTCCTCTCACCCCTAACTTGAGGGAGGAGTGAGGGGCTGGAGGTTGAATCAATCACCAATGGCCAATGATTTTATTCAAGCATGCCTACACAGCGAAGACTCCATTTAAAAAAAAATAAAGAAGAAGAAGAAGATGGGGTTTGGGAAGCTTCCAGATTGGTGAAGATGTGAAGTTGTCAAGAGATTGGTACACCCAAAGGGAGCATGGATGCTCCACACATTTTCCCATATACCTTGCCCTAAGCATCTCTTCCATCTGACTGTTCCTAAGTTGTATCCTTTTATAATCAATCAGTAATCTAGTGAGCCCAGCTACCCTTGAACAATGGGGTCAAGTAAGGATGCCCACCCTCTGCCCAGTCAAAAATTCACATATAAATTTTGACTCCCCCAACAAACTTAACTACCAATAGCCACTGTTGACCAGAAGCCTTACTGATAACACATATAGTTGATTAATGCATATTTTGTATATGTATTATATATTGTATTCTTACAATAAAATAAGCTAGAGAAAAGAAAATGTTATTGAGAAAATCATAAGGAAGAGAAAACACATTTGCAATCCTGTACTGTATTTATCAGGAAAAAATCCACATGTAAGTGGACCCGTGCAGTTCACACTTGTGTTATTCAAGGGCCAAGCGTAAACCGTTTTCCCGAATTCTATGGACTGCTCAAGCAAATGATCAAACAGAGGAGCGGGAACACTGGACTTGGGACTGCTGTCTGAAGTGGGGGCGGGCCGTCTTTTATTCTCTTCTTTAAGATTTTATTTATTCATTTGAGAGAGAGTGAGCGAGCACGAGCAGGGGCAGAGGGAGAGGGAGAAGCAGACTCCCCACTGAGCAGGTACCCCGACACAGGCTTGATCCCAGGACCCCGGGATCATGACCTGAACCGAAGGCAGACCCTTAACCAACTGAGCCACCCAAGCGCCCCTGGAGGTCAGTCTTGTGGGACTGAGCCCTGACCTGTGTGCCATCCGACACAAACTCCAGAGGGATAGTGTCAAAATTGACTTAAATTGTAAGACATCCAACTGGTGTCCCTTGAAAAGTGAAGAATTACTTGGTGAGGAGAAAACCCTCCACACATTTGGAGTAAAAGTATTCAGTGAATAGTCAGTAGACAGAAAACACAGTGAGATTTTTCCTCTATGGAAGGGCTCCAAGCCATCTGCCACAGTAACACTGATATTTTGCCATAGTCAATAGCGGCAAACGTTTATTAAACGCTGACTACTTACCAAGCACAATTCTATTATTTAATCCTCACAATAATCCTATTATATTATTAAAAATAATAATTGTTACACTATTACTATTATCCTTCATGATACTGATCAACAAAAAATAAAGAGGAAGTTTAGGTAAGTGTTCAAGGTCACATACCTGGGGGGGGTGGCCTTGGGATTTGAAAGCACATACAAACAAGCGCACATGTGAATGGTTTTCCTAAGGGTGATAATGGATTTACCCTCAATCATCTATGTTTTTCTGGCACAAAGGACAAGCAATATAAATAATGTCTGTTGGAATTATACTTTATAGTTTAAAGCATACAGTAGCTTCCACAAAAGAGTCACAGAATTCTATGGTAAAAAAAAGAGAAAATCAGTTCTTTTCGTGACAATGATCTAGGATGCAGGGGCTAGAATCTGCAGAGAATGTTGGGCTCACTGTGCTGAATAGGGAAAACAGACTTTGGTGTCAGACTGAGTGTGGTCTGTTTTCTGCTTCTGGAACTTACTTGCTGCGTTTACATTGGATATTCAAGCCAGAAAGCTTGCATGTAAGGTGGCTACGTAATATCATCTTATCAGTTTCACAGGGTTGTTGTGAGGCTGAAATAAGATAATGTGTGTAGTATGCCTGGCTTAGTGATCTGCATATACAAAAGAAACATTCAGGAGCGCCTGGGTGGCACAGTCCATTAAACATCCGACTCTTGATTTCCACTCAGGTCATGATCTCAGGGTCATGAGATCGAGTTCTGCCCTCATTGGGGAGTCTGCTTGAAGATTCTCTCTCTCCCTCTCCTTCTGGGCACCTCCCTAAGATAAATAAATAAAAATTTCAAAGCATTCAGCCGATGGTAACTGGGATTGTTCCTACACCTGTCGCTGTGATTGAGGGAAGCCCAGGGGTGTGATGAGACAATCTGTGGACGGGCAGTCTAGGCGGAGCACGTGACCACAGGAACATGGGGGCAGGAAGACGGTGGAAGCTATGGAGGCCATATATGCTGGAGAGTCAGCCCCGGGAGAAATCAGATCGTGACAATGACTTGGGCATGGAGTGCAAACTACACGTTTCTATTTGAAACCGATGAGCAGGAACAATGGTGAGGAAGAGGGGGTTTGGGAGACATAGCAGGTGGAAGTCTTTATGTATATATACTTCAGGTCAGATCGGGGGCGGGGAGGGGGGTCCTCTTGCCCTGCCCTCTTCTGAGCAGGACTGATGGCTGATCAGCACAGAATATGAGGTCTCTCTCTCTCTTTAAAAGATTTACTTCTTCGGGGCGCCTGGGTGGCTCAGTCGTTGGGCATCTGCCTTCTGCTCAGGTCATGATCCCAGGGTCCTGGAATCGAGCCCCACATTGGGCTCCCTGCTCAGTGGGGAGCCTGCTTCCCCCCTCCCATTCCTCCTGCTTGTATTCCCTTTTCTCACCGTGTCTCTCTCTGTCACATAAATAAATAAAATCTTTTTTAAAAAAAGATTTACTTATTTATTTGAGAGAGAAAGTGAAAATGCAAGCTTGGTGAGAAGCAGAGAGAGAGGGAGAGAGAAAACCTCAAGCAGACTCCCCACTGAGCAGAGAGCCCAACCTGGGGCTTGATCTCCTGACCCTGAGGTCATGACCTGGGCTGAAATCAAGACTCAGACACTTAATCGATGGAGCCACCCAGGCACCCCCGAGGTCTCTCCTGATGCACCGACCTATGACTCACCCTCATTAACAGCAACCTAGCCAAGGGTCCCAAACCGGGCTGACCATTCTTTGAAACAGGGATTCCTGAGTTTTCTCTCACACAGAGATTTAGGAGGTCAGGGATGGGTGCATTCTGGAATAGTACATGCCTAGACTGACGTTCAGGGATGGCTTGGCAAAAGCTTGGCAGGTCCCACTGGCTGCAGCCCCAAGCGTGAGGGCAAAGGGATTAGCCCTGTCTGTTGTAGATGCTTAGTTCCCAAACGTGGGCTCAGGAATGATTTGGAACTCACCAAACCCAAAACAAAACAAGGTGAGAAGAAGCCCCAAACCAAGCCTTGGCCTTTCCCAAGGAATCTATCCCTCTGTAAAGACTTTAGGTTGGAAGTTGTTTGGGTAAGTATAGGGGAACCAGAGCACTTTGGTTTAAATTCTATAGAGACCACTGATAGAAAATGGAAAAGCTCCCCCACCCCTGGCCCATTTACTAATGAATCCACTCATTTATTAAACGTTTACTGAGCAGCTGGCATAGGAAGTCCTTGTGGGAATTGCTGGGGATAAAGAAACAGACATCATCTCTGCCAGAAACAAGGGGCTCCGGGGCAAGGGAAGCGTAGCCAGATGCCTTCTCATGTGGGCCAGCTCTCACGGCCGTGTGAACCAGTTGGGTGGGAGGCAGCCATCTCCACCCTGAGGGAGGCTTCACACTCCGGGGGCCATTTGAACTGAATCCTAATGGCTCAGGGGTAGCTTGCCAAGCAGGGAAGAGAATATCTTAATCAGAAGTCACTGGGTTGCAAGAAACTAAAAATGGCTGCCACAGAAAGAGAAGCCTGTTGGAAGAACACATCTCTTTGGGGAGGTAAGTACCACGGGTCTCATGAAGGGCTGTAGCCAGAGTCTGGAAAGTCAAGAATTCAAATTACTGCCTCAGTTCCTTTCAGCCCCGTGGTCTTTCATCTCTTTCTGCATGTTTAATTCAGTCTTCTCTCTTCCTAGACGAGATTTGTACACATAATGAAAAATGGCCACCTCTGACATCTTTGTGTATGGCCTCCTTTTCCACTTCCCAATAATAGCCAGCCACACCAAGCGGCAAGTAATAGCTTGTCTTCTCAGTGGACTCGGGTCCAGTTAAAGTCAGAATGTGTGTGTGTGTGTGTGTGTGTGTGTGTGTGTGTGTGTGTGTGTGTGTGTGTGTGTGTGTGTTTGGCAGGAGGGAAACGCTACTGTTAGAGACAGGAACTGCAAGTATTGATGGACTGAAGAAAAGGTTAACTGGGCAGAAGTTCAACTGGGTGTGTAGGATGGGGAGTGGGTGGGCGGCAGAGTGGGGGAGGAAGAGGACAACTGGGATCATGAAGTAGGGGGTTAGGGGTTCCAGTGCGGTGAGGCGGGCGGGAGGGAGGCTATGGACGGAACTTTAAATTTTCTGGTCCCCTGTGTGGTGGGATTGGTAGTTAACGTCCCCCTTCCCACTGTGCTTACTCTGCTGCTGTGCTTCCACCAGAAGAGGTATTTTCTTTCACTTGAAAGAAAAATAGACACTGATGCTATCTATCACTTTTAAGTTTTGTATTTAATTAGGTAATCTCTACACCCAGTGTGGGGCTTGAACTCACAACTCTGACACCAAGAGCCACGAGCTTGTCCAACTGAGTCAGCCAGGTGCTCCTCTACATCATGCTTACGTGTGGAATCATTCAATCACATTCCTGTCCCTATGATCCTGCCTGCCGTCTCTCTTCTAGAGGTGACCCCCATCCAATCAACCCCAAAAGGCAGCCTAGGTAGGAAGGAGGAGCTCCTGGAACAAATGTGGAGGGGATCAAGTCGGGGCTGGTCCATACTTCTGCACACTCTGCAAGTGTTGGTTGTCAGGGTTGGGGGGATACCAGGGAGAGGGTATGTGAAGGAACCGGAGTCTATGACACATAAAGAAATGGTCTGAGAAACCTGGAGTTGTGGGTGGAGATCCTCTTGAACGGTCTTGTCACCTGTGGGTCAGAAGCAAAGTGTCCTGTCCTAGAAGTAGAAGGTCCTAGAATGGTCCCCACTCAATGAGATGGAAGGAGAGGATGAATGCCTCAAGGAGAGGTCTGGGCTTTTCTACTTTCTCTAGGCCACTCTGGGTATCCCGCTGCTTCCTTCTGCAGACACACTTGCCTGCTTCTTGGTTTGTGGCCTGCACAGGCTATGACACCCTCACATGTCTCACCTATGAGATGGTGTAGAGAATTTATGAAATCATCAGCCCTTTTCTCCCTCTTACCCTACTCTTCAGAAGCAGCCACATTTAACCTTCATACCTACTCTCTGACCTTGGGCAAATTACATAACTTGCCTACATCTCCAATGCCTCATCTAAAAAATGTCACCAATAACAGAACTACTTGGTGGGGTGTTGTCAGACTTGAACAGGGTAATTCATGTAAAGTGACTGACATTACGCCTTCACGTAGTAAGAATTCAGTGAATGTTAGCTCCCATTATCATGGCACATCATAATCCCTTGGTGTGATTCTCTCCCTCCTGGACTATGAACTCCTGCAGGAATTAGAGTCTATAAACTGATGGGCACATCAAAGGAACTCAGTAAAAGGAAGTTATTTTTATTGTTGCTGAAGATGGTAGAAAACTTGCCTTGATCATCTGAATATCGTGAGCCCATGGCATAGAATCCAACACCTAGTATCTTCTCAGCTGGAGAGCCATTGGATGAGTGAAGTGAATAGCTGGGTCTCTGTTCTTTTCACAATAATCAGCATGGAGGGAAATGCACAGATGATTGTGATGTTTCTAAATTTTTTCCTTTCAGAGCCTGTGGTGCATTCTTGTGACCATTTTCGACATTGGCAGGTCATCATTCTCTCATCCCCTAGTCCCAGGATTTTCAAGCTGAAAGGGATCTTAGGGATCATTTAATCCAACCGCTTTGCCTTAGACAGATAAATTGGCACCTTGGACATCAGGTGGCATGACGAATGTCACACAACCGGGCAGCTGGGTGGGGGGTTGGTTTTCCATAGGAAGCCCTATTAAGCAATGGTTTGTTTCCTACTCACAGGCTTGCTTTCTAGGTAGTGCGGCAGGTATAGCTTGGTAAATTTAGAAAGCGTTTCCTAAAGATTTTGCCAAAATACTGAGACAAGTGGAAGAACTATGGCTCTGGAAATAACAGTTCCTTTTTGAACAAGAAAATGCCACATTTTTGTGGAGGAAGTAATGCACTGTAGGGGCAGCGGACAGATGTGTTTCCAAAAATAGATTGTAAGGCAACACTTGTTTAAGGCCACTGAGAACCCCCCGGGCTATGTGAATGCTTTCTCCGAATGAGATAAGCTAAGTTCAAGCATCCATTGACCCTAAAAAGGCTTTAGCTACATATATATGTATTGCCTCTACATTCTATGAAATCATTATTATAAAAGGTCAAATATCCTCACATACTGGACAAAGAGAGGAGTGACGATAAATTTTCCCTTAAAGAGCTCTGAACACAAAACTTAACCAAATGTAGCATGTGGAGTCCCCGCTCTCGAGTCAAACTATTTTAGGCGGGTATCTGGGGGCCAATGAGAAAGATTTCCATATGGATTGGGTATTTGATGATAATTAAAGAATTTTTGTTACTCCTGTGAAGCAATAATAGGATTCTGGTTATGTAATTAAATGTCACTTTAAAAAAAAGATAATTTATTTTTAGAGAGAGAGAGAGCAGGGGGAGGGGCAGAGGGAAAGGGAGAGAGAGAAACACTAAGCAGAGTCCATGCTGAGCTCAGAGCCTGACCCGGGGCTCAAGCCCATGACCCTGAGATCATGACCTGAGCCAAAATCAGGAGTTTGTCGCTCAAAAGACTGAGCCACCCAGGCGCCCCTAAATATCACTTTTAAGAAAACGCTATACTGAAGTAGTTGAAGGCAAATATCATGATATCTGGGGTGTACTTTTAAATACTTTATCAAATATGTATAACACATGGTGCAAAAGTGGCTAAAGGTCAATTATTAAGGAGGTGATTGTTATGTTGGGGTTTATTATAATATTCTCTTGATTTATAAGGTTTAGAAATAAAAACAGATGCAAATACAATTTCTAAAGAAAGGCTCTAATACTATGTGGTTCATTTATCACAAAAGAAATAGAGGCATTTTCTAAATGGAAATAATGAACCTGAAATAGGTCATTCATCACAGTGCAAAGCAAATTTAGTTTTTCAGTGAACTTTGTTGATAATTCACGATCAGACACAATGATGGTATTGAACACAGGAGCCTGACCAGGATCAAGAAATCAGAAGGTTCAAATAATATAAAATATGTTTTATTTACATTAATCCCAAAATGCACTTTTAGATTAAAAAAAAAGAAAAGGGGGCGCCTGGGCGGCTCAGTCGTTAAGCATCTGCCTTCGGCTCAGGTCATGATCCCGGGGTCCTGGGATCGAGCCCCTCATTGGGCTCCCTGCTCAGTGGGAAGCCTGCTTCTTCCTCTCCCACTCCCCCTGCTTGTGTTCCCTCTCTCACTGTCTCTCTGTCAAAGAAATAAATAAAATCTTTTAAAAAAATTAAATAAAAAAAAGTCAGAAGGGTTTTTTTTAGTATATCTTTGATCATTTATAACAAAAATTGTGCTTATCCATGTAAGTGAACTGTAATGCTAATATCTTTAGTGTTGGTTGATTTATTTTATAATATGTGAGTCAAATTTACAGATTCTTTACATCAGTGGAAAAGTAAAAGCAAATGTCCTAAGCCCCGGCCATCAGAAGCAAGTGTGTTCCGTTGTGTCTGACGGAGTGACCGGGGGTCTGCCACCAGTCTGTGTTACCACGTGGATTCCGACCCTCCGTCCCCGCAGTGGCTCCACCCCCCGCCCATGACCGACTTCACATTCTCAGCAGGACTTCGCGTAGCCTGAACAGCAGTGGGATTTCAGTGTAAGTCACCATCTTATTGAGGTACAGACTGCTTTCTGAAAGCCTACAAGGACCAGCCCAAAGGGTGTGGATTTGAAGGCAGAGCCCGAGAGCCTCCTAGGGCAGAACCCATTCTAAGGAGAGAAGAAGACGCGAGGCGTGAAACCTTAGTCATTGAATGACGGGGCAGGTTCTGAATGTACTAGAAGAGGATGTGTGGTAAATAAGGATTCGGTCAGGTCATCCCAAGGGTGAAACAGACAGCCCCCACCTTAAATTAGGATAACTTGAGGAGAGTTTGGGGAGCTTCCAGAGGATGAGGGGAATCTGGGACAGTATGGTAACCTGGGTTAGAACCAGGAGAGATCTTGCTACACAGAAACGTGAGGGGAAGGAGAGGTTACTGCCAGCAGATGGAGGGGCTCGTGAAGAGAAGGCCGTCGTGAGAGGAGCAGCGACTTTAGTGCAGGGACACAAGCAGCCCGTGGTGCCCCCCGGGGAAGGAGACAGGAGTGAATGCTCCCCCCTGAGGGATGCGCAGCTCCCCACGGTTGACGCAGCCAGCCTGGGGGGGTGGGGGAAGAGAGCCCGGCTGAGACTGAGTGGGAGGGGACTTGTGGAGGGTGGGTGTGGGGACACATGGAAGCGACGTGTCAAGTGTGCTTTTCTGCTCTGTCCAACATCCACAGACCAGTCAAAGCAGTGGGTTTTTTTTTGTTGTTGTCGTTGTTGTTTTAAAGATTTTATTTATTTGACAGAGAGAGACGCAGCGAGAGAGGGAACACAAGCAGGGAGAGTGGGAGAGGGGGAAGCAGGCTCCCCGCTGAGCAGGGAGCCCGGTGGGGAACTTGATCCCAGGCCCCTGATGCTTAATGACTGAACCACCCAGGCGCCCCTGTTTTGTTTTGTTTTGTTTTGTTTTGTTTTGTTTTAAAGATTTTATTTATTCATTTGACACAGAGAGAGAGTTTACAAGTAGGCAGAGAGCCAGGCAGAGAGAGAGGAGGAAGCAGGCTCCCTGCTGAGCAGAGAGCCCGATGCGGGCCTCGATCCCAGGACCCTGGGATCATGACCTGAGCCGAAGGCAGCGGCTTTAACCCACTGAGCCACCCAGGCGCCCCCTGTTTTGTTTTTTAAGGTTTTATTTATTCATTTGAGAGAGAGTGAGAGATAGTAGGAGAGGGGGAGGGGCAGAGAGAGAGCGAGAAGCAGGCTCCCCGTGAGCAGGGTTCGATCCCAGGACTCTGGGATCATGACCTGAGCCGAAGGCAGATGTTTAATGACTGAGCCACCCAGGCGCCCCCAGAGCAGTGTTTTTATTTAAAATCTTTCTTAGACTGTGTCATTCCTATATCCAGAACCTCCCCGTAGCTTCTCCTCACACCTATAATTAATCTGAACTCCTTAGTGGGGCCCATGTCCACCCGGACACTGCCTGCCCCCCGGCCTCACCTCTGAGCACCCTCCCTGGGCTCCTGGGCTCAGCCACACCGGCCTCCTTGCTGTTCCGGGACACTCCAACCTCTCTTGATGCAGAGCTTTTATCCTAGACTCTGGATAGGAAAATCCTTTGTATCATTCACGTCACAGCTAAAGGCCACCTTGAAAAGGCTTTCCCTCCCCCTCCTGCTTTGTTCCAGGTACCTTTTCTCCTCTTGCCCTGGGGTTAGGGCTCCCCCCACTCCTGGCCCCCACTCCTGGCCCCCTGAGGCCCCGTCTGGGTGTTAGGCTTTAAAGGATTGTGCTGTTCCAAGCCTGCCCTTCCCACAGGGCAAGGAAGCCACAAGGCCAAGGGGTGTATCTGCCAAGAGCCCACGCCTTTGAATTAGGGCTCAGTCCGGAAAGCAGAATCCCTGTATATACCTGCACACACACACACACACACACACACACACACACACACACACACGCAGGGGGCAGTAGAGGGAGAGAGATTTTTCATGGGGATTTGAGCTTGCATAGTTGTGGGAGGGTCTCAGCAGCCTGTGCTGTTGGAGCTGGGACGGGAAGAAAGGGTGGATGTAAAGTGGGAAGAGGAGGAGCCAGCCAGAAGCCACAGCATGAGCTGCAGCCCATGAGGCCAGATGGAGACCTGTGTCAGTTTTGACCTTACGGGTGCGGGTGTCCTGCAGGAGCCAGGGCCCCTTGTCACAGAGCTAAACACACTCACCTGACCTAAAATTCAGAGAGGCTGGGGCGCCTGGGTGGCTCAGTGGGTTAAAGCCGCTGCCTTCGGCTCAGGTCATGATCCCAGGGTCGTGGGATCGAGGCCCACATCAGGCTCTCTGCTCGGCAGGGAGCCTGCTTCCTCCTCTCTCTCTGCCTGCCTCTCTGCCTACTTGTGATCTGATCTCTCTCTCTCTCTGTGTCAAATAAATAAATAAAATCTTTAAAAAAATAAAATAAAATAAAATAAAATTCAGAGAGGCTGCAGGAGGACCGGGGGGCCGGGGGAGCAGGGGCAGGCTGCTGCTTCGAGCGCGAGAGGTGAACCAGAAGATGAACTCACCCTACAAGGCACTTAGAACGAGGCTGCAGCTTCCTTTCCCCTCACGGAATCTCCCTCGAAAAGCAAGGGAAAGGGACCGGGGAACTAGAACTCAGCGTGGACAACTCGATATATTTCAAAAATCCATCATTCTATTCTTGACTGCCCTGGGCACCTCATACGCCCAAATTCCCAAATGATCCCAGCGCTACTTTGTAATCTGAAAGGACTGCTTTCCGGGTTCCATCTTTCTTTGGGTCACCACGTGGCCCCGAGGCTTGACCGAAGGAGGTGTAAATGGAGTTTGAACATGCAGGCTGGTCCACACATGTGTGTGTGTGAGGTGGCGAGAGAAAAGGGGAGGCAATGGGTCAGCCCTTCCCTCATTATCACATTCCTGACTGAAAGCTGGGAGAAACTAAGCATCCTAAATTTGAACATTGCGGACCTTTGTGAAGGTTTCTTTGTCAAGGCTGATGGATCAAACATGTTTATGTTAGGTTTTTTTTTTTATGTTGATTTATCCATTTTTAAATACTTTTTCTGAGGGGGGAGTATCTGTGTCAGTAGCTGGGAGGCTGAGCCCAGGTAATTAGTGTTGAGTAAATATCCCTTCCATGCACACTATCCACTTTCCACTTATGTAGGATAGTAATTGCGTGCAAGTCAGAAAGAATCCAGTTCTTTGAAAGTTGTATTGATTTTTTTGAATTCACATATTTCAAAACTCAAAAGGAAAAAATGATACTCAATGAAAAGTGACCCTCCCATTTTTGTCTCCCTAGAGCCCGGGTCCTGTCTTCGGGATGAGCAGTGTTGCCTATTTCTTATGTTCTCTTCCAGAGACATCGTCTGCATATACAAACAAATTTGTACATGTGCAATCCCCCCTTAAAACATTTCTTTTAAGATCGAGTTTTTATGTATTTTCGTGAGAGGGGAGGGACAGAGGGAGAGAGAGTCTTAAGCCTGACGCGGGGCTCGATCCCACCACCCTGAGATCAGGGCTTGAGCTGCAACCAAGAGTCTGATGCTCAAGCAACTGCACTACCCAGCTGTCCCCCTCTAAGAATTTTAACCTTAACTGTAGCATCTCACTTGCTCTGCTCTTCACCTTGCCTCGGTCACCTAATGAACCATCTTACAGGTTGTTCCATGTCCATATGCCAAGACCTTCTCCTTCCTTGTTTATTGCTGTCTGATAGCCTATTTAACTGCTTCCTCACTGAATGTGCATTTAGGTTGTTACCAGTCTTTTACTATTTCAAACAATGCCGAAGCGACCACTCTGGCACATACATAGGTCTCTAGGGAAAATCTGGAGAGCTGGGGTTGGGGCTCACGTGGTTTGTCCATTGAAAATGTTGAGAGGTGCTACCTTCCACTGAGATTATCCCAAGTTACTCTCCCGTCAGCCACGTAGGAGAATGCCTGTTTTCTCTCTACCTTTGCTAATAAAGCCTGCGAGATGGCCTTGAAAACATACCACTCACGCTTCTTGCTGCAGAAAAATGTAGTTGCTGCTGTGCTCAGAATCCACAAACGTGAGAGCTTCCGGGCAGACTTCCCACAGGCTGCTCCCAGCCAGGGGCTGAGGGCAGCCCAGACACAAAGGAAGGCCTCTTCCCGCAGGAGGTAGGGTTCCTCAGCTCTCCATGCCTGGCCAAACCCCCTTACACCCTTGTTGCCTCCTGAGACTCGCCCTGTCCTGCCGTCCCTCCTTCTCCTCCCTCCTTCCTTCCCTCCCCCCTTCATATGGTTCAGGCCCGCAGCCTGGTCCTAAGTAAGGCTCTCTCCACCTCCTCCAGCTTCCTTCCCTTTTTTCCCTCATGGGAATGCCCCCCCCACCATGCATCTCTTGCATATTTAACCCCATCTTGATTCCTGCTCCTCAGAGGTCCTGAGGTAACAACATAGCATATTGTTCCCTCTTTAATAGTATGATAGGTAAAAACAAAACAAACAAACAAAAAAAAACCCTAGCGTCTCAGAAGATTCCGCTTTTTCACTTTTTAAGTACAATTTTAATTTATATTTTTCTGATTATGAGTGAAGGTGGTCGTGTTTATATACTTAAGAACTATTTATACGTTTTTTTCATGAGCTCTCTCTTCATCTCCTTTGCCCATTTTTCTGTGGGGTTAATGATCTTCCTCATCGACTTCCAGAATCTCTTTATGTTTCAGAGAAGTTGGACTTTTGTAATATGAATTGCAAAAATAATTTTTATAGTTTGTGTCTTCTGCACTCATTTAAGGTATCTTTCCCTCATGTAAAAACTACTGATTTTTGGTCAAATTTATTGTTCTATTCTTTCATGGCATCTGGGTTTTTTGGTTTTTTTTCACATTTTGAAAGTTCTTTGTCACTCAGAGAGGATTTGAAAATTCTCCTACCAGTACTTTTATCTTATTTTATTTTTCCTAAGATTTTATTTTTAAGTAATCTCTATCCCCAACATGGGGCTCTCACTCAGGACCCCAAGGTCAAGAGTCACACGCTCCACTGGCTGAGACAGCCAGGTGCGCCTACTTTTATTTTTTATTTATTTATTTTTTTAAAAAGATTTTATTTATTTATTTCACAGAGGGAGAGAGATCACAAGGAGGCAGAGAGGCAGGCGGGGGGGGGGGGGGGGGGGGGGGGGGGTTGGTGGTGAAGCAGGTTCCCCGCTGAGCAGGGAGCCCGATGCGGGCCTCAATCCCAGGACCCTGAGATCACGACCTGAGCCAAAAGCAGAGGCTTTAACCCACTGAGCCACCCAAGCGCCCGCTACTTTTATTTTTAATATTAAAGTATTTAATCCTTCCTGAATTTATTATGGGGTGACATATGAGGTAAGAATCCAAATTTATTTTTTTCCAGATAGCTTCGGGTTGTTCAACACTATTTATCTCATAATCTTTTTCTACTATTTAGAAATGCCTCCTTTATCATGTAGTAAACTTCTATTTGCACTTGGGTCTTTTTCTGTGTTTCATTTGAGTCTACTAATCTGTCTTAGAGAGATGCTTTGGGCTGTATTATATTAGTGTAGTATTATAAAAAATAAACAGGCATATATCCAAGATTCTAGCAAAAATTTATTTAAACTCCATCCAGAGAAATATATTCAACAGATGAATTGCTCTTTGGGGAAAATATTCTAAAACCCTACATCTGCCAAAATCCAATCTTTTTCATCTATTGAGGCTAAAGTCCAAACCATTACTATTGTCCTATTAGTTAATGAATCTTGACTTTTCTATAGCAAAATTGTGTCAATTTCGTTTGTTTTTGTGGGTCAAGTTGGCATGTTAGTGGACTCTGCTTATAGTTAGGTAAGAAATCAGTCCTACCATTATTCTGTTCATCTTCTTTCTCCCTAAACATGGATGTGGCTTTTATCTTGTTTTGCTTCCTTGGTGGCCCATATACACTTCATTTATATCTCTACCACAAATCACCCTTCTCTCGGTATTACTGGCATTTTGGTTCACAGGCAGCTTTGAGACAGCCCTGAGTCTATGCTTCATAGACCTCCAACTTTGGGGAGTGTAATGACCAAGGACCCCACTGCTATGCTCCGAAATCTATTGGAGTGTGTGTGCCGAGGTGATGCCTCCCAAGGGCTGCTCCCAGGTGGAGCCTGAGGGGAAGCAAAGATGCTAGACTCTCTAAGGCTGGACTGTAGCTTCCAGACCACCCAGTGGCCTCATTGAGCCTTCCTTCAACCACACGGCAGTCAAGGACACATCTCCTCACCTTCCATGTAGTTGGTGGTCTGATGGTTCTCCCAGGCTTACGTGGTTTCCTTCCGATATTCGCTCACACAATCATTCCCCCTAACCCAAATCCTCATACACTGAATGCCAACCTGACATCTCACTGTTGGAAGACCTACGTTGGCATAAGCGTCTTGTTCTCACAGCCATTCCGTGTGTGCACTGGTGCTTTCCCTACATACCCCACGTAACTGCACTTGCATGTTGGGTCCTCGGTTCTTGTCCACCTGCTTCACTCTCTGTGAGTTAGGAATAACTTTTTCTCAGTTGAGCACAACATCCTGCCTCTTAACCGCAGAGATGCAGTCCAAGATCATTAATCTCTAAGTCAGTGGGCAGGGACTCTCAGACTTTAGAGCTCACAAGGCAAAGATGAATGGAATATTCGTCTTAAGAATCACTGGTGCCTGACTAGGTAGGGGTGCCTGGCCAGCTCAGTCGGTAGAGCGTGGAACCCTTGATCTCAAGGTCATGAGTCTGAGCCCCACGTTGGGTGGGTGTGGAGCCTACTTTAAAAGAAAGAAAAAGAAAGAAAGAAAGAAAGAAAGAAAGAAAGAAAGAAAGAAAGAAAGAAAGAAAGAAAGAAAGAAAGAGAAAGAAAGAAAGAAGGAAGAATAATTGGTGCCTGACTAATAAAGCAAAGACATAATTTCAACTTGAGCTTCAAGAGGGACATACCCAAGTACAGAGCTGCTCCTGGGGGCTGAGCTCACCCTTTTGTCCATAGGTGAAGTAGTACTAATGCATCATATCGACCCACCCAATGACGAATTGGCACACCCTCAGGTTGGTCAAGTGGCCATCCCTCCTGCCTTTCCTAAATTTCGGTATTTCTAATGCTATGATATAACTGCAAACCTTCTTCCTCTTTCCATCTTCAGAAATTCTGATATTCTGGAGACACCAAGTGTTATCTGAAGGTTACAGCTCAATTATTAATCCTTTTCAGAGTTCCAGGATAACGTTATTAGTTTACAAGCATGAAGTGCTTCGCAAGAGAGCTGTGGACCTCCTGCCACACCAAATCCTTTCACGTCCTGGCGTGTGGAATGCACAATCGTTGTGGAATGTCGCTGAGATGACTTGGGCAGGTGAGTCTTCCCTTCGAGTGTCTTTGGGCTAGATCGGTCATGTCCATTTTATTGCTGATGAGGCATTTGTGTGAAAAAGAATTTTCAGTTGGTCTACTTAACAGCTCTGATTAACGTTTAACATTTGGATCCGAGTGTCAGTTATAGACATTAAATCTCTCATCGTTAAAAATTCCTACCTTGTTCACTGTGTGGAGAAGGATATAGATGAGCAACACATGGGTGGAGTTGATCTTAGAAAGAATTTAGGGAGGAGAATATTACACAATCTCCACTTTGTTTAGGGAGAGACTGAATTCTTGCCAGGCTTGCCACAAAGGTTGCTGTCTGTTTAGAGACCATCCCAGTGTGGTGATCCAGCTGAAATGATGGGGAGCTCAACCCCATTTCCATTCTTCCTGGCTCTTCATGGTCCAGTGTCAATGGGATGGAGTCATCCCAAACTACATTGTCTAGCAGATCACTTTTGATATAAGGTTTTTTGAGCAAGCCAGAGCTCAAGGCTTGATGCCTGAGGCTGACACTCCTCACTGGAGTAGATTGTGAAGAGCCATTGCCACCTATAGATGAACTCTAGTATTAATGAAAAGACCAGCCCTCTTCAAACTGCCTCAGAACTTCGATGATCCACCATTTCATTGATTTTTAAATGTTGCAAGGAAATTCCAATTTAAAAAATAGGGCATCTCCACCCATCCTCACATCGTGCTATGCATCTATGAGTGTGAAGTCCATTCCAATCTGTATTGATACATGCATGTAGTTTTCACCTGGTCAGATATAGAACTGTGTTCTGGTTTTTTCATTTGTTTCGGTGTTATGACATAACCATCTTATTTGCTATTTTTAATAGCTATACAATATCTCATCATTCATATGTGATCTACTTGACCATCCCCAACTGTTGAACTCTTAGGTTTCTTTGGGTCTTTGATTTTTTAAAAAAAGATTTTATTTATTTATTTGAGAGAGAGAGAGTGTGCACGTGCCCGTAAGCAGGGGGGAGGGGCAGAGGGAGAGGGAAAAGGAGACTCCCTGCTGAGCAAGGAAGTCTGATGTGGGACTCAACCCCAGGACCCCGAGATCATGACCTGAGCTGAAGGCAGATGCTTAACCAACTGGGCCACCCAGGAACACCTGGGTCTTTGATTTTTAAATGTCCTGTTAATGCCACTATAAACATCACCATACGTAGCTTTTCCCCTTGCGATCAATTTCCAGGAATGGTACTAATGAAGCAAGAAATATAAATACCTTAATGACTTTTGATAGGTAGTCAAATAATCTGCCCCCAAAATACAAAACAGATTTACAAGAGTACTAGTATAAATAATGTATAAGGTATACATTTTTAAAAATTCATTATGTGCTGTTATCACATATAAAGAAGACTATAATAAAGCGCCAATGAGCAAATAGCAAAACTTAAGTTCATGTTTGCAAAGACTTAAGGAAAGACAAAGAGTACAGGTGAAGGACTTAAAGAGAGCTGCACTGTCTTAACTCAGGAGGCTCTGAGGATGAGAAAGTCACGTGCGAGGTATTCGTCTTGTTTGCAGATTCTCTCTGAGAAAGACTGGCTTTACTTTGGGATTGGGAGAAGGTTATGGTATTAATAGCAAAGGAACCTTCATCGGGGGAATCAGGGAAGTTGAGAGTAACAAGGTTGGATTTGGGATCCAGGCAGAGATGAGTTGAAATCCCAGATCCACTGCTTTAACCACGTGGCCTATGGCAAAGTTGCATATCCTTTCTCAGCCTCTGGGAGAGCTGCCGTGGGGATTAGAGATGGTACGTGCAGAGAAGAAATGGATAGGTCTCATCATCATTAAGACTTGACCATATCAGTGGCAGAAGATGACACAATCTAGAGATTGTTACAACTTTAGTAACAAGATCATAAAATATACAGAGTGTTGCGGAGGGTGAAGAGGTGAAGAGGAAGAAAAGAAGCAGGAAAGCAGAAGCAAGAAAGAAGAACAGACAGATGGGCGCCTGGGTGGCTCAGTGGGTTAAAGCCTCTGCTTTCGGCTCAGGTCATGATCTCAGGGTCCTGGGATCGAGGCCCTGGGATCGAGGCCCGCATCAGGCTCTCTGCTCAGCAGGGAGCCTGCTTCCTCCTCTCCCTGCCTCTCTGCCTGCCTCTCTGCCTACTTGTAGTCTCTCTCTGTGTGTCAAATAAATAAATAAAGTCTTTAATAAAAAAAAAAAAAAAAAAAAAAAAAAAAAAAAAAGAAAGAAGAACAGACAGAGGAGGAAGCAGAGGAAGCCCAGGCAGAAGAGGCAGAAGAGAAGGAAGAAAGAAGGATGACGGTGCAGGATGGAAGACAAGGCAGCTAAGTAGTTTCTAAGTCCTTGTGACAATCCTGCATAAGTGGCCGCACAGAGGGTTGTTTTTAAACTTCAGTAGATTTTTTTTTTACGATTTTATTTATTTATTTATTTATTTGATGGAGAGGGTAAGAGAGCATGCACAAGCAGGGGGAGCGGCAGGCAGAGGGAGAAGCAGGCTCCTCGCTGAGCAAGGAGCCCGATGCGGGCCTCGATCCCAGGACCCTGAGATCATGACCTGAACCGAAGGCAGACGCTTAACCGACTGAGCCCCCCAGGCGCCCCCACAGTTGTGGACATTTGAGCTCAATGCGGCGTGATGCCTAATTCTGATGTTGGGAGAATAAGCTTGAGCTGGTATGACCACTGTGATAGGGATTTTCTCTAAGTGACAGGTCTGATTTCTGGTGGCCCAGGTGGTTTCGAGTCGAATCCCAGACAGTGACAGGAAGCTTGGAAGTAGGGCTCACTCTCCAGAGTGGATGTGGTAGCTGGATAAATTTGTGAAGGTTTCGGGAACCACATTAGGGAACTGGAATTTAGGTAGGCTTTAGTCTCAAAAGGAAACTGAAGAATTAATTAGGAGGCTGGGGCAAAACCAAAAACCAAAAACCAAAAACAAAAACCCACAAAACTTTGCGTTTTTAGACTGGATAACGAAAGCAGGAATTAGGGAGAGGGATGAGGTCCCAAGTAAGAGGAACGAAACACTGGGCCTGTATGGTATTCTGGGGCGAAAGGAGCTCTGCGGGCAAGTCATTTATTCACTGCTGTGTCCCCAGCATCTGGAACAGCGCCTGGCATATAACAGGCACTCAATACATAACTGTTAAATACATGGAATGAGTTTGGGAAAAGCTACATCACCTACTTCCTTCTTGGAGGATAACTGCAAGTTTTTGCAATTTCTATATTCATTTAAAATAAATGTTTGGCATAGTAAATATACATTCCTTTCCTTAAAGAGCCCTGTGCCCCTAAATGTATGCACTTCGGACCCCATGCAACCCAGATCCCACACTCACGAAGTCTGTTATGTGACCAGACTGAAAGCTCCCTGAAGGCAAGTATCCCCAGCACCTGCATTCAGAGCCTGACAGTTAGCAGGAGCTCAAAGATTTGTTGAGGATTGACTGCCTACAGATCTTGTGTATGAAGCACTTGGCAACTAGTCCTCATTACATGAGATTTTTAATGAATGAGCAGTCAGAAGCGGAAAGGGAAAGTGCACCCAAACATGTTTCCGAGGAGAAATATGCAAAAGTCATGGATTTTGAACCAACCCACAGTACCCTTGAAGAATACGCAACACCACGGGAAGGAAAGGCAGCTTTCAGGACATAAACTTGTCCCTTTGCTCCAAAATGAACTTGCTCTTTCCGAACATTTGCTGTCGCACAGCCTGTCCCTCCTGGTTTGGAAGGCAGCTGTGGCAGCCTGCCCTTATCTGCGGAAGCGTGACAAAGGGGACTTTGATGCAAAGTTAATCATATTCTAAGCTCCATGCAGTGGAGATGAAGTCGTTAGAACAGCAAACACTGTGTCTGATGTTCCTTAAGAGATGGGTGATTTTCTCATTCAGTGATGATTGACATTCTTTATAGTAATGATGGGGAGGGCGAGGGCTTCCAAGGGAGCCTATCAGAAGGCCGTTGGAAGAGTAGGAATAGTGGCGTGTGTGTGTCTGTGTGCGTGCGTGTGCACTTTTGTTATAGCTGCCTGTGTAAATGGAAACCCAGCTGAATCCTCTGGGAATAGTAATTAACCAGAGCAGTGAGTGTCGGAGCTATTAATATTGAGAGCGCTAAGACAGCGCCAGGAGGGGGGCGCACCCCTCCGCCTTCCTCCTCCAGACCTCCCACCATCTTCAGACTCCTTCCTAGAAGGCCCTCACCCTTCTCTCACTGTTGTCACGAAGAATGGCTGGAATGTGAGGGTGGCTGGAACTTAAACACGGCTCCAGTGCAGTGGAAGGAAATGAAAGCGCAGGGACAGCCCGGCTTATAAACACTGGGGACAAGACGTCAGTGTCATCCCCTGCTGGACGGAAACACTGGGCTATTTATCACACAGAGCCCCATCTGTTCAAGGCAGAGGAATGCAATTTGCTTGGGGAGGGAAGGAAGAATTGATAGCAATATTCCCTCGCCTTTTCATTAGAGGGTTTGAAAAATAGCCTTTCAAAAGAAAGACACCTTCATGTTCCAAGTGAGTTCTGAATGTAAAAAGCATTGCTGGACTGAGGTTCATTTCTGCTTTAGTCAACCCTAAAAGGCAGCAGGACTCCAAAGCTTTGCTTTGAGAATTCTGCCCTCTGAATGAAGCCTCTGAATCTCTGGCAATTTCTTGCCACCAAAAAAAAAAAAAAAAAAAGTCTTGTTATTTATGGGGAGCAGAATTCAAAGGTCAAAAGGAAAAAAAAAACCTAACGGCTTTAGATAAGAGAAGGGAGCATTTGCATGTTTAAAACATGTACACCGTCATCTCAATCCTCACCAAGAAACATCTTTGAAGATGACGGTCTAAAATTAACATGCCCTTAATTGACAGTTTTTGGAATATTTATGATGATGTGACTTAGTGCTTCATCATTATCATCATTATCTTCATTATTCTGTTGGCTTTTGTAATCCCTTTAGATCTGGAAATCTCTATCTTGCAGTTCTGAAACATTTCTTTATTATTTCATTGATAATTTTCTCCATTCTGTCTTTCTCTAAAACCAGTTAGTAGGGTTTTGGGCCTCTTGGAATGATTCTCAAATTTTCTTTCTTTTTTTTTTTTTTT
>LNAC01000435.1:946380-962060 GCA_002007465.1 Ailurus styani | reverse complement strand
GCAGAGGCTTTAACCCACTGAGCCACCCAGGCGCCCCGGAGAGTTATTTTTTGAATTTTGTTCTTTTTTTTTCTTAGAATCCTGTTCTTGTTTCTCTTATTATTCTCTTACATTTTAGCATTCTGTTCTTGTTTTTTTTAAGTTGTTCTTGAAAGGTGCCTGGGTGGCTCAGTTAAGTGTCAGCCTTAGGCTAAGGACATGATCCCAGGGTCCTGGGATGGAGCCCCACATCGGGCTCCCTGCTCACTGGGGAGCCTGCTTCTTCCTCTTCCTCTGCCCTTTATCCCCACTCATGCGCTCTCTCTCAANTCTGCCTCCTTGTGATCTCTCTCCCTCTGTGAAATAAATAAATAAAATCTTTAAAAAAAATAAATAAATAAATAAATAAAAATAAGTGAAATTTTCATTGTTCTTGAAGATATTAATTCTCGGTTTTTTCTTACTTGGGGGGAGGGGCGGGGGGAGAAGGGGAGAGAGAGAGAATCTCAAGCAGACTCCCCAATGAGCACAGACCCCTAAGAGGGGCCCTATCCCAGGACCCTGGTATGACCTCAGCCAAAATCAAGAATCAGATGCTTCACCAACTGAGCCACCAAGACTCCCTTCTAGCTTTGTTTCTTAAATTGTTCTTCTGTCCTTTGCACTGTGTTTGTTTCTTCTGGATTATTTTGTCAGTCTGTTTCAGACTTCCTCACAGCCACGTCATTGCTGTATCATCATGGCGAGACACAGATTTCTCCGTCTGGAAATCGCCCTTTCCATACAAAATGAACAAGGGGAGATTCTGAGATGCCCCTCCCGGCAAAAGGATTTCCCTTCCCCACTCTTCTCCAGGGCCACTCCTGTGCAGCCAGTGCAAGTATCCGGTGGGAAACAATCTATAAATTGTTCTTGAATTTTTCCCCCTCAATCTGCTACTTTTTTTTTAAGGATTTTATTTATTTATTTGACAGAGAGAGATCACAAGTAAGCAGAGAGGCAGGCAGAGGGAGAGGAGGAAGCAGGCTCCCCGATGAGCAGAGAGCCCGATGCGGGCCTCGATCCCAGGACCCTGAGATCATGACCTGAGCTGAAGGCAGAGGCTTAACCCACTGAGCCACCCAGGCGCCCTCAATCTGCTACTTACTAGGAACTCCGGTGAGGCTGTAGGTGTGGCACAAGGAAAGGAAGCAACAGAGCAGGCGTAGGTGGTGTGGACGCCATGCTTCATGACCTGCTCAAGGCCAGTCTTGTCTATACCATTCCCATTTGATAGTAGGGGAAGCAGTAAAAAGCTGATTGGAAGTGGTGTGTGTGCATGTGTGTGTGTGTGTATGTAGATTGTCAACTGGTGAGCATCAGAACCTAGTGCTCATGTGCCAAGCTAGCTTTTGCACTGGGGCATTGAAAACCATTGGAACACTGAGCATTGGGAATGCCAGTTCCTGGAAGTCTTTTTCTGCGACTGTTTTCTATAGAGAAGATTCTTCCTCTCTTCTTCCTGAGGATATGAGGCTGAACACAAGCTTTATAGAAACCAAGCAAACGAAGAGATTTGCACGAGTTCCACTATGCAACACACAGATATTCACTTACTGTTCCTCCAACCCCTCCCTTGTGCCTGATACTCTTGTCTGGAGACATTCTGGTTCCACGTCTCCAGAAAATAAATTTCTGGGGACGATGTGGAGAGCACAACTTCCTCATCTGTCAGGAGGGAGGGAGGGGACCTGGGGGGTCTTACGGCTTCTTATATAGACTTTCAACAAGTGTTTTTAGTTCTGCTTTCTACAGTACCTTGTACTTCTAAAACCTGAGGTTTTCAGGGCATCTGGGTGGCTCAGTCAGTTGGTTAAGTGGCTGCCTTCCACTTAGGTCATGATCCCAGGGTCCTGGGATGGAGCCATGTGCTGGGCTCCCCGCTCAGTGGGGAGTCTGCTTCTTCCTCTCCTTCTGCCCCTCCCCCTACTTGTGCTCTCTCTTTCTCTAATAAATAAATATAATCTTAAAAAAATAAAACATGAGGTTTTCTTTTTCTTTTATAATTTCACCCCAGGATTATTGAGATATAAGTGACATACAACATTGTGTGAGTTGAAGGTGCACAATGTGAAGGTTTGTTACATTTATGTATATATTGGGAAATGATCAGCACAATGACTAGTAAACATATTCATCATGTCACCTAATTACCTTTTGTGTGTCATGCGAACACTTAAATCTACTCTTTGAGCAACTCTCAGATATGTGATACAGTACTGTTACAGCCATCATAATTTATTTATCTCATAACTGGAACTTGTACGACGACCTCTCCATTACCTGCATGCCCCAGTGCCTGGCAGTCACAGTTCAACTCTGTGTTTCTGTGACGTTGCCTTTTTTAGATTCCACATGTAAGTGAGATGATACGATGTGTGTCTCTGTCTCAGAGAACCAGTCAAATGGAGCTGTCGCTGAGTTTCTCAGGGTTATGGAGCTGTTTCCAGGTTTGTAGCCAGGACCACGGTGGGCGAGTCAGGGGTCTGGGTGTGAGCCTGCTTTCTCCAAACAGCTCTTCTTGCTCTTGGATGCGCTGGGTTTCAGAGTCTCCCACCGGGATCCCATAGCTCCCAGAAAAGCCCCTTTGTTCATGGGCGGATGCCAGGTTATTGTTGTCGAGGGAGCCATCCTGCTGATGTCCCTCCTAATCCCCAAGATTTTCTGAAATTCCTTACAGAATGGGACCTTACTGCTCCTCTTTTGCAGGCACACAAATTTGTTGAAATAGCTCATCCTCAGTTGTCTCTGTTGTCTATTTGACGATGTGTCTTTTTTTTTTTTTGTAGCTTTCATTGAGTGGTTTTAGATGACAGAAGTTTTTTTTAAAGATTTTATTTATTGAGAGAGAGAGAGCACATGTGCGCATTGGTGGGGGGGCAGAGGGAGAGAGAGAAGCAGACTCCCCGCTGAGCAGGGAGCCCAATGTATGGCTCAATCCTAGGACCCCAAGGTCATGACTTGAGCTGAAGGCAGCCACTTAGCCATCTGAGCCACCCAGGCACCCCAGATGACAGAATTCTAAGATGACACTCAAGATTCCCACCTCCTTCTGTACATACTTCATACAAGTTCCTTTCCCTGGTTGTGTGTGGGGCCAGTGAAAATGATAGGATATCACTGTCATGATTAGGCTGCAAATTAGTTGACTTTTAGCTAATCAAAAGGGAGATCATCCTGGGTGAGCCTGACCTAATCAGGTGAGGCATCAGAGAGACCCTCCTGTTGGTCTGGAAGACGGCAAAGTGGGATGCTGTGAACTGGATATGGGAGGGTCCCCATGGTCAGGATGTTAGGTGCCTCTAATACCAGCCAGTGGTCCCCAGCCAGTGGCCTCAGCCCCATAACTATAAGGAACTGAATTCTGCCAAAAACCCAAATGAGCTTAGAAGAGACCCCTAAGCCACAGATAGTGTCACAGTCCCCACCAACACCTTGATTTTAGCCTGAGCAGAGAATTCAGCCTGTACCCAGACGCCTGACACACAGAAACTGTGAGGTAATAAGTTTGTCTTTGTTCATGCCGTGAAGTTTGTGACAATTTGTTGTGTAGGAATAGACAATCAATACAGTGGGGTTTCAGAGGTACGGAACTAGATCATGCCTATACAGTAAACATGTTTGTATTTACCAATATCTTCCCTTGAAGAAAACCACCCTTGCATTCTGTGTAGTCCCAGTGAGATGTCTGGAGCGGTGTCCCCTCCTCCCTGACTATAAAGGTATGTGGACTCCAACCAGCCACAGTGATTATCCTAGGGATGAGTATGTGATCCCAGTTTCACTCCTCAGACGCTCTCCCAGAGACAGATGCGTGTTTCCCCCTGGGGTTGTTCAACTAGGAAATTATGAGCCTGGAGTGGCTCCATAAATTAACTTCTGTCATGTTTCTGACATCACGACCAAAGAATCTGGCAAATATATTCCATTGGACAGATTCAGAAATGATATTCAGGGATCCTGAAGCGTTTGACCAAATTCTATAACAAGATTAGGTTGCTGTTGGTGAACCAAGAGCCAGAAATGTCTGGCACAGGGAAACTGTGAGACAGCTTGCCTGTCCTGCCCACGGTTCTCGCATCTGTCACTTGGCCACAAGAGTATTACCGTCTTACCTCCACATTTCCTTCTCGTCTTCTCCTCTGTTGTGTTTTTCTCTGCATCTGATTGGGTCACAGAGACAAGGCAAGGGCCAACTCTGCTGTTACAACAATGCTCTCGCCACCAAGAGCAAGTCTGTCCACACTCAGCCTGATTCCCACGCACAGAATCACATACTAGTCCAAGAGCGAGTCTGAGAAATCTTCTGGGTGCATTTCCTTCGTTTTATAAATGAGCAAGCTAGTGCCTGGTGTCTTGTCCAAAAGATAGGCCATTTCTAAGGGAAATGTGGATAGACTGCAGGTCTCCACATTTTCTGCCCATGTTGGCCTCAAGGGGAAGTTGGAGAATCCTGATAGGAATGGTCAAGGTCAAGGGTGTTTTGTGACTTTGGTGTGAGGGAGTGGAAATTTGGTATGACCATCAGACAGTAAAGCTATTCAGAGTAAGTGGTGGGTCCTCTTCTCAGATGGACCCTTTTGGGCTGGTTTCCCCTACATAGCTGACCAGACCAGGGCTGTCCCCCACCTGAGGGAGGAATTGGGGGAAACACTCGGGGAAACGTTTTAGATTGGCTTTGCTCAAGGCTTTACATTCCAGCAGCTCTCTTCTTCTCTTGGAGCACTTCCCGTAAGCATGCCTCTTCTTGTCTCTTCTTGCCATCAGAAGACTGAGATCTAGAATACTGATAATAAAACGAGGGCTTGGAGCAGAGATGATAAATGGGTTTCAGCTTGTTCATCACTCCAGTTAATTTCTTGTAGATACTTGGAGAGCTGTTTTGAGAAGGACCCTTAAGATTTATCCAGGCTCAGCAAGAAAAAGCAAGAGAGACAGTTAGCTGGTCATGTCTTCTGACATCGCCCCTGTTTTGGATTCCACAGAAGCAGACTCTCGGACTCAGAGAATTGCTTGCAGGAGGTTTATTGGGGAGCATACTTAAGAACTACACTTGTAAGAAATGAGGGAAGCAAGATGAGACATTGCAGTTGCAATGAAGGCCTCAGCCAACCTCATGGGTGATCTCTGGAGTCAGGTTGTCTCGAATAAGACAAAGTGCCAGGCTTTAGCATTAATCCTCTCCCTCATTCTCTCCACCATCAACCCTGGAGGGCTGTGACCTTGGGGAAGAAAGGCAGCTCCCTTTGACTAAAGCCATTCTCGGGAAGATGCAATTATAAGCCACCAGTGGTCCACACTTGTGGCAGCTGAGGGAATGCTTGTATGGGTCTTGAAAGGGGATCTGCGCGGCATACCACAACACCCACGCTAGCCACAGAAGTGGGTGTGGCCATGCATACGCGAGAGATGTGTCATTCTGGCCTAGGGTAGACGGCCAACGAAGTTACTCTGGTGCTTCAAGGGTGAGCTCCAGGCTAGAGGAGCAAAATTAAGATCATGTAACATACAAGGTCGAATCTCTGAGGTCCTGGACGCAGAGTCATTGGTCATAAAGTGTTCCTGCTCCTGGTCATGTCTGCTGTGCATACTTTCCTTGGGAAACTCACATGGGGTGGCAGCTGCTTCATTAGCAACAGGAGAGGATTTAGGAATTTGGGGCCCCGAATTCTGCTCGTCTTTCTCAATATCCTTCTATGTTGGAGACATGACTCACATCTCTTTCATGCCAACTCATCATAAATAATGATATGATTCCCCTTTGCTTACCACACCCTGCCTCTCCTTTGTGCCTCCTGCCTCTGGATGTGTCCGTGTCAGGGGGTGTCAGCCCAGCTGGGCATTTAGCACAGTCTACGCTGGCGGCAGAAAAATTGCAGAGATGATATGGGTCTGAGCCTTGCAGAGTTGTTCCAAGCCTATTTATTTACAATTCTATTTATTCCCAATCCCCCCAAATTCTTTAAATCTTCTTCCAAACTTCAACTATAAGAAACTCCAGGTGTGGTTTGTCTATGGGGCCAGAGTTAAAATCAGAATGTTCTATAAACTCTACTACTGCTTAGTCTTCCACCCACGGGGAGTCATACTCTGGTACCGCCGAGATTTCAACAGTCCCCAATGTAAATGATGGATAAACTCACTAAGAGTCAACCACTGATTCTTCTCTGATTAAGCTTACATTCTTTTCTCCCTTATCATTAAAAAAATAAGCAAATAACCATAGACCTAAATATGAAAACTAAAATTCTAATGCTTCCAGGTGAAACCAACAAGAAATGTCTCCATACTTTTGGATAGGCAAAGATTTTTTTTTTTTTGAAGATTTTATTTATTCATTTGAGAGAGAGAGCATGAGCAGAGCAGGGGAGGGGGCAGAGGCAGAGGGAGAAGCAGACTTACAGCCGAGCAGGGAGCCCCATGCAGGGCTCTACCTGAGCTAAAAGCAGACACTTAACTGTTTTAAGAACTAAGAGACCCAGGCACCCCTCTTTTTTTTCCCTCCCTCTCTCTCTGCCCCTCCTCCCTGCTCATGCTCTCTCTCAAATAAATCTTTAGAAAATATATTATTGCATGTACATATTTTATTTTGCTTTCTTCCCTTGTTACCACATTATAAGCACTTCCCCATGACATGAAAATCTTCTCATGAACATGATTTTATTTATTTATTTATTTTTAAAGATTTTATTTATTTGAGAGAGATAGGATGAGAGAGGGGAGGGTCAGAGGCAGAAGCAGACTCCCTGCTGAGCAGGGAGCCGGATGTGGGACTCGAATCCGGGGACTCCAGGATCATGACTTGGACTGAAGGCAGTCACTTAACCCACTGAGCCACCCAGGCACCCTGGTTTTGTGGTTTAACTATCTCCACCTCCATGGCTGATTTCAAGTGACCGGTTTTATGTAACCCACCAGAGTTGCCACTGTAATTAAGTGAAGGATCTTGAGATAAGATCATCTTGAGTTATGTAGCTGGCTCTAAATCAATGACAAGTGTTTTTGTAAGATACAGAAGAGGAGATGACAGGGACACAGGGAAGAAGGGCACTTAACCATGGAGGCAGAGGGCGCCTGGGTGGCTCAGTGGGTTAAAGCCGCTGCCTTCGGCTCAGGTCATGATCCCAGGGTCCTGGGATCGAGGCCCACATCGGGCTTTCTGCTCCTGCTGTACCGTACATCCGNCCTCTCTCTCTGCCTGCCTCTCTGCCTACTTGTAATCTCTCTCTCTGTGTCAAATGAATAAATAAAAAAATTTTTAAAAACCAACAAAAAAAAACATTAAAATAAAAAACCCATGGAGGCAGAGACTGGGGTGGGGCATCCACAAGTCAAGGAAAGCCTTGCCTGGAGCCCCCACAAGCTGGAGGAGGTAAGGAATGAGGCAAGGGAGGAGGTCAGAGGGAGGAGGTCAGAGGGAGGAGGCCGGAGGGGGAATGGCTCTGGGGATCCCTTGATTTCAGACTTCTGCTCTCCACAACTGTGAGGGAATACGTTTCTCTTGTGTTAAGCCTCTAAATTTGGAGTACTTTGTTATGGCAACTATAGAAAATGAATATATCCCATCATACCCGTCTACAGTTTCAAAATTCCAATTCTGTCCTAATTGCTTCATCTGTTTTCTCTCTCTCTTCTGAAGCCTTATAAAGCAAATTCCAAATATCACATAATTTCAACCCTATATACTTCAGTATACATCTCAGAATTTATGGACATATAAAAATTTAATCACAGTGCCATTATAACAACTAAATACATCTGAACAATACAACTACACAAATAAATGTCCGAAATGTCTTTTAATATTTTCTTTTAACACTAACTCTAAAATCTTATTAGATTGATCATCCTTTTTGAATTACCCTTTGTTTTCTAACTATCTTTCTAGAAAAAAAAAAAAAAAAGCCTGGGATTAAATACAGCATTATAGGTTTGGGCTCCCAGGTGGATGGGTGGAAAGTATCTCAATGTCTTCCCACTCAATGATGAAAAATTCTTGGAATTTATTCTCTCATTAAAAATAAAGATTTCTTTTTCTCCTCTACAATATGAGCTTTTGTCTAGGAATCACATTCAGAAGCTTCACTTCAAAGTCATGTTGGAAGTGGAAAAGAATAAAGTCACGATAGACAAACGTAAGCTGGTTTCTAATTTTTCTCCCACATGCAGAAGAACTTTGCTTTGAAAAATGACATAGGAAGGGGGAAAAAGGGTGAAAATCAGGAAGCTGGGCTGCACTGGCTTTTAAATAGTTTTCTTACAAGTTTCCCTTTTCTCTGAGAAATTTCTCTACCAGTTTTAAAATGAAAATTTTTGTGCTCTGAATGATTGTATCTGGCAGTCTTTTTAAGAAGTGTGGGACCCGTGGACTGTTTTATTTCTTTTTTAAAAGAAGATTTTATTTATTTGCCAGAGAGAGGGGCGCCCGGGTGGCTCAGACGGTTAAGCATCTGCCTTCGGCTCAGGTCATGATATCAGGGTCCTGGGATCAAGCCCCACATCGGGCTCTCTGCTCAGCGGGGAGCCTGCTTCCTCCTCTCTCTCTGCCTGCCTCTCTGCCTACTTGTCTGTGTCAAATAAATAAATAAAATCCTATTTGTCAGAGAGAGCACACACAGGGGGAACGGCAGGTAGAGGGAGAAGCAGGCTCCCCTGCTGAGCAAGGAGCCTGATGTTGGACTTGATCCCAGAATACTGTGATAATGACCTCAGCCAAAGGCAGATGCTTAACTGACTGAGCCACCCAGGCATGCTTGGACTATTTTCTCCTGAAGAAGCATGCTCCTTCAGCACTTTACCTGTGTTCCCAAAATTGATGTTCTCTTCTAAGAGATTAATATTGATCATTCTCCCTGCCCTCGGTTAAGGGTAAATCATTCTTATGAAAGAAAGAAAGGATTGGCAACCACTTAGGGATATAGGAAGGAGTAGAGGTACCTCCCTAAGGTAGGATGATCGCCTGAAAAATAGACTCTCTGTATCATAGGTTACTATCTTGGAAGCTTCTCCATTCCAAAGGAAGTACCCCTTATCAAAATTTAAATACTCCTTGGAAAGGTCATACATGTTGCATGTCCTGAGATATGTCAGGGATGGAAACAAAGAAGTCAAGATTACTGTGGCTGATCGCCAGCTGAGAGCTAGACTTGCAGAAACTGGGTACTGAATATTTTGGGGAAACAGAAGACAGAGTAGCCCCATTGGAGTCCGGAAAGGTAGCCTGAATGACAGAAAAGTGTGAGGGTGCCAAAGATAACCACCCCCCAGCTCCTCCCCTTGTTCCTCTTTCAAACCCTGTGTCCCTGGGCTCAAGGTTGACTCCCAGAGTAATTGCTGAGTGCCTCTTTTCCTGTCTGAAAACAGAGGACCTCGTCATCTGAAGTGGGCTTAGTCAGATCTTGAGATTTAGCCAAGTGACCACTCCACCCTTGTCTCCACTCACATACATTCTGTGAATGGCTCTCTTTCAACAAGGTGACTACACCTCCCTCCTGTAGACTTTGAAGCCCTTGATTTATGCGACGTGTTTGTTCATGCTAAATGAAATATTTGGCAGAGCAGAAAAACTTGTTCAAATCTCTTTTTGTGCTGATATTTTCTTATATCTGAACCCAGTCAAGGGGAGGGAGGAATGTTCCTGGCAAGCACAGGGTTTGCAGCATAAAGAATTCGGAAGGAAGAACAATGCAGCTTGGATTCCTTCACTTGCCTACCCTCCTTGGTAACTTTCTTTCCTGGTGTTCTCGGCACTCTATCCGGAGGAAGGCAGAATAGCTCAGTAGAGATCTTTCAAAATATAGAGTCTGGTTTTAGCTCTGACACGTAAAATGCCTGGAATTCATCATCCCGCCCTTAAAAAAGAAAAGGCTGAATATATTGAAATCAATGACTTTTATTAGACCTATCAGAGAAACGAGGCCCCAGTGCAAACTATCATCCTGATATCTGGAGACACAGGTGGTGACGGAGAATTACAGATCAGCTCACCTGAAGCAGCAGCTTCTAGAATCATAAGCTGGCAGGAATATTTAAAAAGCAGTTGGGATGAATTGCTAAAGGCTGGTTTGAGAGGAAGAAAATCAAGGGGACGCAGTCTAGGGGGACCCCTCCCCTTTCATGGGTTTTACCTCCAGGAAACCCACCACCTTCTCGAGATGAAGATCTGAGAAATGTGCCCTCATATTTTCTGGCAGTGAAAGAAAAAGTAACCATTCTGAAATGCACCTGGAGTGTTCCCTATGGGTAACAATTTTATCGACTTTATCGGAAACTTATCTACCTGGGGAAGGGCAATTAGCCAACTCCAGCCACCCTATCCCTGTTTTCTCTAAGGCAAAGAAAGAAAGGGTAAGGAGCATTGCTGAGGGTCACAGGTCAGGGACCCAAGCCCGCTAAAAGACTGAGATTTAATTAGAAGATTATGGAGCACTTCCCCTCCACCACCCCTTACCATCAAGCCAACAGAGGGCTCCAGCGTAATATCAATAGTTAGAACTAAAGGAAAAAGACAGACTCTGTTTATGTTCTTAGGTAAGCCCGAAGATCATAGGAGAGAAAAAAACCACAAGGACACCAGAGGAAATCAAAATCTCTGGCACCTACATCTACAGAAAACAGTCTAGTTCCTGGCCAGATGAACATAAAACCTCATCATCAGGCTCATTTACTGCAGTTCCTATTGTCCAAAACATTATGTCCCATTTCCATTTAAAAAAAAAAAAAAGACAAGCCATATAAAAAGACAAAGAAAACACAGTCTGAAGAGACAAACTAAACATCAGAATCAGACTCAGATGTGATACAGATGTTGGCATTATCATAGAGGAAATTTGAAACAACTCTGATTAATATGGTGATGGATTTAATGAAAAGGGTAGACAACCTGCAAGAATAGATGGGTAATGGAAGCACAGAGATGGAAACCTTCAGAAAGAATAGGAAGGAAATGCTAGAAATCAGAAGCACCAATGAAATAGTCTTTGACGGGTTCATTAGTAAACTAGACACGGCCAAGGATAGAATCAATGAACATGAAGATATGTCAATCACAACTTCCCAAACTGAAATGTAAAGAAAAAAAGAACAACAATAACAGAAAACAGAACAGAATATGTAAGACTTGTGAGGGGACTGTAAAAGGTAAAACACAGGTGTTAACAAATACCAGAAGGAGGGCGCCTGGGTGGCTCAGTGGGTTAAAGCCTCTGCTTTCGGCTCAGGTCATGATCTCAGCGTCCTGGGATCGAGGCCCACATCGGGGTCTCTGCTCAGCAGGGAGCCTGCTTCCTCCTCTCTCTTCTCTCTCTGCCTGCCTCTCTGCCTACTTGTAATCTCTCTCTCTGTGTCAAATGAATAAATAAAAAATCTTTAAGAAATATTTAAACCGTTGAAAGAAAACCCCCACCCCCAACCTATAATTCCATATCCAGTGAAATGATCTTTTGAAAGTGAAGGAGAAAGAACAACTTACTTAGGCAAACAAAATAAATGAAGGCATTCCCCACCAGGAGACCTGCCTAGAAGAAATGTGAAAGGTAGCTCTTCAGAAAGAAGGAAAGAGGATAGAGGTCAGAAACTCAGATCTACAGAAAGAAAGAAGGATGTCGAAAAGGAATAAATGAAGGTAAAATAGGATCTCTTATTTTTCTGATTCTTAATTTATCGAATAGTTAACTATTGGATGAGTGTAGCATTTAGATAAGTGAAATCAATGAGAGCGATGTTGTAAAGGATTAGAGGACGGAATCGGGAATACTCTATGAGAAGCTACCTACACGATTCAGGAGCTGCAGAGTGTTATTTGAAAGTGGCTGTGTGTGTGTGTGTGTGTGTGTGTGTGTGTGTGTGTGTGTGTTTAGATGTAAATAGATTTAGGTTGGGTGCAAATATGTATTGCAAATTCTACAGAGTCCACTAAAGAACGTTGTTTTGAAAAGAAGTATAATTGCTATGCTAAGAGAAGAGAGAACATGGAATCACATAAAATGCTTGATTAAAACCAGAGAAGGGGGGCACCTGGGTGGCTCAGTGGGTTAAAGCCTCTGCCTTTGGCTCAGGTCATGATCTCAGGGTCCTGGGATCGAGGCCCGCATCGGGCTTTCTGCTCAGTGGGGAGCCTGCTTCCCCCTCTCCCTCTGCCTGTCTTTCTGCTTCCTTGTGATCTCTCTCTGTCTCTGTCAAATAAATAAATAAGTAATCTTTAATAAAAATAAATAAATAAATAATAAATAAATAAATAACTAAATAAATAAATAAATAAATAAAACCAGAAAAGGCAGAAAAAGAGGCTAAGAAACCAAGAACAGATGCAACAGACAACAGTTACAATCATGGGGCTGCCTGGGTGGCTCAGTGGGTTAAAGCCTCTGCCTTTGGCTCAGGTCATGATCTCAGGGTCCTGGGATCGAGGCCCGCATCAGGCTCCCTGCTCGGCGGGGAGCCTGCTTCCTCCTCTCTCTCTGCCTGTCTCTCTGCCTACTTGTGATCTGATCTCTCTCTTTCTGTGTCAAATAAATAAATAAAATCTTTTAAAAAACAAAACAAAACAAAACAAAAAACAGTTGCAATCATGGGACAAATATGTGAATGGTCTAAGAAGTACCGCTTCTCCAAACCAAAGGTCCCACTTTTCAGTGGCAATTGGTGGGGAGGGTGTGGAGGGCACAGGGTGGATCCTTTTCCAGACCCTCCCCGTTTGCCAGACTGCTTTTGTCTGCAACTTGTTAACTCAGGAACATTTACCTGTTTTTTCAGTAGCATTTACAGAGCACCTGCTCTGGGCTAGGCATTGCGCCTGAGGATTAGGGATATTCAGATCCATTGGCCGGTCATTAACACTACTGTATACATCAAAACAATGATGACAGATGGGGGGCGGGAAATGAGCATTCTTAGCACTTTTTTTTTTTTTTGCCCAAGTTTGTATCTATTATCAACCGTATGATTCTCAGTTGGATCGAATGAGAGTCATAGCAAATTGAGGCTGGCTCTCTCTCTCTCTCTCTCTCTTTCTTCCTCCCTTCCTGTTCTGTTCAGAAGCAGAAACCATGGTTAGCCAGTTGAGACTTTTTTTCCGGGGAGAACTTCATGAAAGTTTTATTAAACTTTTTATTAAATTCGTTTTTTTCATTTAAAGTTCACGAAGTTCTCCCAGTCAACATCCAACCCTTGGCGAGCTTCCTCTAGGATTCTGGGAAATTGTCTTCACTCATTCCTTCCTTCGTTTTGTGCTCACTAAGTGCAAGGTGCTGTGTTGAGGGTTATCCAAAAGGCAAAAATAGACCTCGGTCATGGGCGCCTGGGTGGCTCAGTGGGTTAAAGCCGCTGCCTTCGGCTCAGGTCATGATCCCAGGGTCCTGGGATCGAGGCCCACATCGGGCTCTCTGCTCAGCAGGGAGCCTGCTTCCTCCTCTTTCCTCTCTCTCTGCCTGCCTCTCTGCTTACTTGTAATCTCTCTCTCTGTGTCAAATGAATAAATAAAATCTTTAAAAAAAAAAAAAAAAAATAGACCTCGGACTGTTCCCTTAGTAGTTTATAATCTATCATCTTCTCTCTAACTAGTTCCTGCAAGCTTCTTACCTATGTCCTGCATTTCCCAAATTTGGTTACATTCACTTCCTCACGGTTTCTTTTTCAGTCTCCATATCTTTTGGAAACACCACACATGGTATGGGAATAATGTAACGATCTATCTTTGCGTGTATATTTATAATTCCATAATCATCAGCAAAACAAAACAAAACGCTCTTTAGCGCAGATTTAAGAATTGGAAAATCTGGGTCTGAGTCCTACCCATGCCTTGGCCTTGGACCAGCCACCTACCCTCTCTGAGTCTCAGTTATTTTGCCTGTAAAAATAGGACTAAATATATCTGCCTTATCTATTGCACAATGTGTGTGTGTATATGTGTGTGTGTGTGTTAAATAAGCAAATGAATGTGCAATCATTTTCCACAATATAAAATGATACACAGATGTAAATTGTTATTAAAATTTGTAATGGAATCAGCCTCTGGGTTTGCTTATGTGTACAATACAAATGCCATAGAAATAGTAACTAAGGGCAGAATTTGGCCCAGGGCACTTGACTACAGCAATTTTTTTTTTTTAAAGGGCAGAAGGAAAAAAAAAAATCAAAGACTTTTTATTCAAAGCAGAAAACTTTCAAACAAGAGTCAGTACTTGCCAAGGACATGGCTACGAAGTGGGTCTCCTTGAGGAAGTTCAGAGCATGGAGGCGAGCTTCAGAAGCAGGAACGCAGGGAGAAAAACCTTTTAATGCTATTATCTTCCTCCTCCACCCTTGCTTAGAATTCCTTATCTAATCAACTGGACACACACATCTTAACAGTCAGACAATAAAAATGGGATGCAGTTTAAGTGTGGATCATTACAGAGGCAGAAAAAACTTCCCAGCCAGGCTGCTGACAGCGCGCCCAAAGGGTGCTAGACTCCACTTTCACTTTTAAGGGAACTACAAATAAAATGCCTTTCTCTCCTGAATTTCTGAAAGTGTTTTTGTGGTTAAATCTGGAAAAAATACAATGCTGGAAAATTCGTTGGGTTCACAGGACCTAGCAAAGAACCAAAGTTTATACTCGGTTCCCCTGATGTGAATTGGCAAGTAAAAGGGAACACAGTTGGGAGGGGGGAAGGAAGGACCTCAGCCACTCCTAATTTTTCCAGTTTGGACTCCTGTGTGTTCTACCGAAGTAGTAACAGGAGGGGTTACCGGAAGTCTGCTTGGTGTAAGAGATTGGGATGGGTGAAAGGAATTGGAGCATATTAACTACTCTGATTAAAAACCAAGAACATCACACACCGGTTAGCATGGCTACTATCAAAACAACAACAGAAAATGGCAAATGTTGGCGAGGATGTAGAGAAACTGGAACCCTTGTGATTTTTGGTGAGAATGCAAAATGGTGCCACTGCTTTGAAAATAGTATGGTGGTTTCTAAAATAACGAAGAATAGAATTTCCATAGGACCTAGTAATGCCATTTCTGGGCATAGATCCAAAAGAACTGCAACCAGGATTTCAAAGAGATATTTGCACTGCCATGTTCATAACAGCATTATTCACAACAGCCAAGAGATGGAAGCAACCCAAGTATCCATCCATGGGTGAATGGGTAAACAAAACGCATGCTAATACAGGATATGAGCATATGATGGATATTACTCAGCCTTAAAAAGGAAGTTATGACTGATGCTGCCACACAGATGAAGTTTGAGGGCACGCTAAGTGAACTAAGTCACCGAAAAGACAAACATTTCATTTGTATGAGATACCGAGAATGCGAATTCATAGAGACAGAAAGTAGGGTGGTGGGTCTTGTTTCGTGGGTACAGAATGTCGTTTTGTAAGATGCAAAAGTTGTAGAGATTGGTTGTGTCATGTGTCATGGTGTGGGCATACTTAACACTCCTGAACTGACCTTTCAAAAAAAATGTCTAAGCAATTAAAAAATTTAAAATTTATTTTTAAAAATTTAAAAAGAAGAAAAGCCTCAGTGAAACCTCGCTGCCCAGATTAACTTTATAGCTACTGCCCAAGTTCTATGTGAGTAGAGTCTTTTAGTTCCCCATGCCGATCAGGCCCACGCTCTTCAGCACAGCCTTCAAGGGCACCTTGGAGGTACCCCCCCCCCCCCCCCCCCCC
>LNAC01000435.1:923559-942025 GCA_002007465.1 Ailurus styani | reverse complement strand
CACCCCACACCCCCCCCTTCTGAGACTTTGAAGTTACAGTGGTGTTGAGTGAGCCTTTGTCTAGCTGAATGGGCTTTTAAATTCTTGTGGCAGAGAGAACCCAAACCAAAATTAAACTTGCATACAATTTAGTTCTGGCTTGCTTTGTTAGCAACTGAGCTCCAGGCAATGTTTCTGGAACAGACACTGCGTTTTGTGCTGCTCTGCCAAAGATGGAGTAGGGCAAGTCCACGAATGACCAGGTGCCTCTACAAAGAATCTTTTCGTTTTAAACGAACCTGTAAGCCCTACTTGACCAATCTCGAATTGCCTAAGAATTTGCAGAGACGGGCGCCTGGGTGGCTCAGTGGGTTAAAGCCTCTGCCTTCGGCTCAGGTCATGATCTCAGGGTCCTGGGATCAAGCCCTGCACTGGGCTCTGTGCTCAGCGGGGAGTCTGCTTCCTCCTCTCTCTCTGCCTGCTGCTCTGCCTACTTGTGATCTCTCTCTCTGTCAAATAAATAAATAAAATCTTTAAAAAAAAAAAAAGAATTTGCAGAGCCAAGACACAGAACTGCTGAACATGAAAATATTCGTGGGTAATTAGAAGTACAATAGGTAAAGCAAGTAAAGATAAGAGGAGATGTTATATTTGCTTGACTTTAAACCACCTGGGCTAGCATCTTTTGGTGAACTTTAGTTGAAGTAGAATTTACATAGAAAAAAAACTATATATATATATATGTATATATATATACATATATATATATATAAAAGCATATGTTTTGGTGAATTTTTCAGCATCTCAAAGTTTCCCTTGTCTTGCCTTCTATCTGCACATTCCCTCATTCCTTCACTCCCTGGGAATGTAACAGCTACACTGACTTGTATGCTGTTTGACCTGTTTTTAATTTTTTTTTCAAAAAGGGGCCATATAGTATGCACTTTTTGTGTCTGGCTTCCTTGGCCTAACTTTAAGTTTGTGAGATTCGTTTGTATTGTTGTTTATAGCAGTAGGTAGATAGAAACCATAGATGTATTGAATTCCATAAAAATTTTACTCTAAGAATATACCATAATTTAGCTACACATCTGCAATTGTTGGATATTTAGGTTATTTCTAGTTTCTTGAATATTATACATAATGCTGCTATGAATATATGCATGCATTCCTCTTGGCTAGATGCCTATGAGCATAAATACAAGGTAACTCTAAATTATACATATGTTCAGTTTTCATAGATGTTGCCAAAAATTTTCCAACGTGCCTACACCAATTTACACTCCCCCCCTCAGCAATATCTCAGCATTCCAACTGTTCCACTTTCTCTTTCTAAACTTGGTATTGTCAATTTTTATTTTTATTTATTGTATTGTTTTTTGGTATTCTCAATTTTTAAATTGTAGCTGCTCTGGTGAGGATGTATTATCTGATTGTGGTTTTAATTTCCATAACTAATGTGGCTGTGCAGCTTTTCAAATGCTGATGGTTCATTTAGGTACCCTTTTGTTGTCAGGTGTATAGTCAACCCTTTGGAATATTTTGTTAAAAAATTGGATTCTTATTCTCTTGCTGATTTAGAGAAGTTCTTCCTATATTCTGGGTGTGGGGCACCCGTGTGGCACAGTCGGTTAAGTGTCCAACTCTTGGTTTTAGCTCAGGTCGTGATCTCAGGGTGGTGGGATGGAGCCCCAGTTGGGCTCCATGATCAGTGAGGAGTCTGCTCGAGATTCTCTCTCCCTCTCCCTCTGCCCCTCCTGCCCGGGCTCGCTCTCCCTCTCTCAAACAAACAAACAAATAAACAAATCTTTTTAAAAAGGTATATATTCTGGAGATGAATCATTTTTCCAGATTATATATAGAGAGAATATATCTTTTCTCACCCTTTGGCTTGCCATTATACTTCATAAATGAAATCTTTTCATGAAAAGAGGTATAAAAATTTTAATAAGTGCAGTTTGTCAGCCTTTGATCTTATGGCTAGTGCTTTCGTGTCTGGTGTAAAATATCTTTGCCTACTTTACAGTCATGAGGGTGATGCTCTTTGGTTACCTTCCTGCAGCTTTATTGTGTTACTTTTCAATGTTTTATTACCTATCAAAGATCTAAAATTCCTCTGGAGTTAGTTTCTGTGCTTGGTGTGAGGGAGAATCATGCTTTATTTTTTTTATATGGATATTCAATTATCTAGTACCACTTGATTGAAAACCTATTTTTCCCCATTAAATTTGGGGACAGTATATGTGTGGGTCTATTCGTGAGCTTTCTGTTCTGTTCTACTAGTGTATTTGTCTATCAGTGATTCATTAACATACTGTTTGCATACACATGTTGCTTTATAATAATCTTCATGTCAGATAGTTAGTCCTCTACCTTGTTCTTCTTGGACATTTTTTGACTAGCTTGGCTTTTGTGTTTTCTGACTTTTTTTTTTTTTAAGAGAGGGAGAGACAAAGAGAAGGGGGGAGTGGGGAGGGGCAGAGGGAGAGAGAGAGAGAGAAAGAGATAAACCCAAGCAGGGTTCATGCCCAACAGAGCCCAATGAGGGGCTCGATCTCACAACCCTGAGATCATGACCTGAGCTGAAATCAAGAGTTGGATGCTGGACCGACTATTGGGGTTAGATAAAATCCACAGATTAATTTAGGGAAAAGTTCTTTATGATATTGAGTCTTCTAATCCAAAAACATTGTAAGTTCTCCCATTGATTGGAATTTTCTTTAATTACTCTTGGTAATGTTTGTGATCCTCTGTGTTGAGTTCTTATACATCTTTTATTATATTTCTTTTAGCAATTTTGATGCTACTTTAAATTGTTTAAAAGAATTTTCTTTTTTAAAATTTTTTCTTTAAATTCTAGATAGCTGACATATGTGTAATATTGGTTTCAGGAGTAGAACTTAGTGATTCATCACGTACAGACAACATCCAGTGCTCATCACAGGAGCCCTCCTTCATCCCCGTCACCCACGTAGCCCTTCCCCACCCACGTTCCTCCATCAACCTTCCGTTTGTTCTCTAGTGTGAAGAGCCTCTTATGGTTTGTAAAAGCATTTTCTAATAGTTCATTTCTAGTATATAGAAATACACAAATTTGGGGGGGCATCTGGGTGGCTCAGGGGGTTAAAGCCTCTGCCTTCGGCTCAGGTCATGACCTCAGGGTCCTGGGATCGAGCCCCGTGTGGGGCTCTCTGCTCAGCAGGGAGCCTGCTTCCTGCCCCCACCTGCTTACTTGTGATCTCTCTCTCTTTCTGTCAAATAAATAATAAAATCTTTTTTTTTTAACATTTTATTTATTTATTTGACACAGAGAGAGAGATCACAAGTAGGCAGAGAGGCAGGCAGAGAGAGAGGAGGAAGCAGGCTCCCCGCCGAGCAGAGAGCCTGATGCGGGGCTCGATCCCAGGACCCTGAGATCATGACCTGAGCCGAAGGCAGAGGCTCAACCCACTGAGCTACCCAGGCGCCCCTAAAATCTTTTTTTTTAAAGATTTTATTTATTTATTTGACACAGACAGAGAGATTACAAGTAGGCAGAGAGGCAGGCAGAGAGAGGAGGAAGCAGGTTCCCTGCAGAGCAGAGAGCCCGATGCGGGCCTCGATCCCAGGACCCTGAGATCATGACCTGAGCCGAAGGCAGAGGCTTTAACCCACTGAGCCACCCAGGCGCCCAATAAATAAAATCTTTAAAAGAAAAAAAAAGAAATACACAAATTTTGTTTTTTATATATAAACTGTGTCAGGCAATCTTGCTAAGTTCACTTATTAATTCTAATGGTTTATCTGTGAATTCTTTTGAAATTTTATATATACAATTATGTCACCTGTGGTTATGACAGTTTTACTTCTCCACTTCCAATTTTTATGCCTTTTATATCTTGTCTCACCGTTTGGGTTTTTTTCTAAAGATTTTACATATTTTGAGAGAAAGAGAGAGAGCAGGAGCAGGTGGGGGGGAAGGAGGGGCAGAGGGAAAGGGAGAAGCAGGCTGCCCGCTGAATGGGGATCCTGACTCGGGGCCTGATCCCAGGACCCCAGGATCATGACCTGAGCCGAAGGCAGATGCTTACCCAACTGAGTGACCCAGGTGCCCCTTGTCTTATCTTTGTGCACTGACTAGGGCACCCAATAAACTGTCAAATAGGAGTAGTGATAGGGGAGAGACATCCATATCTTGTTCTCAACCTTGGTCTGAGAGCTTTCAATATTTTACATTAAATGTGATACTTGTAGGGTGCCGGGGTGCCCCAGTCAGTTCAGTGGCTGATCACTGGTTTTGGCTCAGGTCGTGATCTCAGGGTTGTGAGAATGAGCCCAGGTTGAGCCCTGCACTGCTCCGTACTCAGTGCGGGGTCTGCTTAAGACTTTTCCCCACTCCCTCTGCCCCTCAACACCCACCTGTGTGCTCTCTTTCTCTCTCTCCCCCTCAAATGAATAAATAAATCTTTAGAAAAATGTGACTTGCTGCAGCCCTTTTATAGACAGTGTAAGATGAAGGAATTCCCTTTTATTTCTATCTTGGGAAGTATTTTTATCATAAATGAGTGAATTCTATCAAAAGATCTTTGGGATCTTTATGGGATCAAACAGTTTTTCTCCCTTGTTCTATCATTGCAGTAAATTGCAATGATTCATTTTCAATTACTATACCAACCTTATATTCTTAAAATAATGTAACTTGGTCATGATGCATTATCCTGGGTGTGTGTTTACATTTTTTGCATCTATGCTCATGAAAGGAATTGACCTGTAATTTTCTTGTAATATCCTTGTTAAATTTTGTTATAAAAAGTTATTCTGGCCTCAAAAAATAAGTTGTAAGATCATGTCATCTGGATAAATCTATGGTAGATTAGTATTATTTCTTTATTACATATTTGTAAAAATTCCTGGTGAAGCCACTGGGTACTAGAATTTCCTTTATAAGGAAGATCTTATTTATCGAGGCCTTCAGTTTCTTTTTTCCCTTTTGGTAAGTTACGGTATTCAAGAAACATGACCATTCTATGAAGATGTTCCATTTATTAGCATGAACTTGCTCATAACATCTCCCTATTATCTCAATATGCTTAGGATCCGCAATGATCATCTCTTTTTTATTCCTGGTGTCGATAATTTGTGCTCTTTATTCGTGATCAGGAGTTATCAGTTTTTCAAAGGACCACGTTTAAACTTTTTAAATTTTTTCTCGGATGTATTTGTTTTCTATTTCCTTAACTTCTGCTCTCATCCATATTATTTCTTTCCTTCTCTTTTCTTTGGATTTAATTTGCTCTCCTTTTCTCTAGGTTCTTGTTTGATCATTTGCTTTTAGGCTTTCTTCTTTCCTAACACATATACTTAAGGCTATAAATTTCCCTCTAATTGTGGTCTTAGCTCATGTCAAAAGTTTTGACATATATATCTAACAAGTCTTGGGGGATAAGACCTCAACATATGAATGGGGGTGCATAATTCAGCCCATAACAGTCATTTAATTCTGCCTTGGTGTTGGCTTCTCAGATGCCAGGTTACTCTAATAGGAGATATAACCAGGAAAGGTGCTCAAAATGACCAGTGATTCTCCTGTTCCAGCCTCACCCCATAAATCCAATCAAAAAAGAGTAATACATTTTAAAAAAAAAAGGAAATATATGTTTTGATTAGGAAATCAATCTCATTTCTTGGGACATCCCTAATCCTTCATAAATCAATAAAAGAGATATTATAACATAAAAAGGAGTAAACACCAAGAAATGAGTAAGATTCTTTTTTTTTTCTTTTTAAAGATTTTATTTATTTATTTGAGAGGGACATAGCAAAAGAGAGCATGAGCAGGGAGGTAAAGGAGCAGCAAGCCCCCCCACTGAGCAGGGAGCCTGACATGGGTCTTAATTCCAGGACCCTGGGATCACGACCTGAGCTGAAGGCAGATGCTTAATGGACTGAGACAGCCAGGTGCCACCAAGTAAGATTCTTCTTATCACTGGCCAATCTAAGTAGAGCAGATGACCTTCAGGTCAGTAGTGCTTCAAGTGTGATTGACATGAAGAAAGTCAGAAGCCAGTCCTTTTGAGCCTCACCCTGAATTCCCTCACCAGCAGGGGAACAGTGGTGCAGCCAACATGGCAGATGCAAACTCTAAAAAGCTTGGGTTGGCAAGAATGTGAGCAAAAAATAAACTCTAGCAGGAATTTGGTGACTGTGTCATTTGTTGGCTGACATCTGAAAATTATTGGCTGTTGTAGGGCATATTTTGCTTTAACGAGTAGAGAAAATGCTTTAATTGGTGCCCTTTATTTACAGGTTTCATCATTCATGTCCATGGAAAATTCCATCTTCCATCTTCATAATTTCTGGGGGTTTGGCAGTGTACCAGGCTGGCAGTCGTTTCAATAGAGAGAAATCTTTTCTCTCACTCAACAAACATATTTTATTGCATGGAAGATTTCTGTCCATTAATACTACCTGGTACATCTTAAAATGATCCTCACAGTTCAGAACTACCCCCCTCATAATTGCTTTTGTTATCATCCCATCTTCTAAGGGTTAGTTAGCATTTAATGAGTGTTTGCGTATCGCAAATTTTACACAAAACAGGATTAGGGTTGCTCAAGTGTGGTAGAATCTTTGTACACAGCGTGTGTTGTAACTTTTCTTGAAATCAGAATTTCTTAACTGCACTTGGGTGACCTGGTTATTTTTACTTTTTTTATTGTGGTAAATACATATAACACAAAATTTGCCATTTCAACCATGAAGTGTACAATTCTGTAGCACTAATTCCATGCACAATATTGTACCACCATCCTCACCGTCTACTCCAAAACTCTTTCAGAAACTCTTTCGTTACGGAAACTCTGTATGCATTAAACAACGACTTCCTGTTTCCTCCCTCTCCCCAGGCCCTGACAATGACCATTCTATCCGCCGCCTCAATGAATTTGCCTAACCTAATTTAGACATTTCACATAAATGGAATCTTATAACGTTTGTCTTTTTGTGCCTGGCTTATTTCACGTAGCATAATGCTTTCAGGGTTCATTCATGTTGTATCATTTCTTCTTTATGGCTGAGTAATATTTCATTGTAGGTGTAGGCCGCATTTTGTTTATCTGTTCATCTGTTAGACATTTGGGTTGTTTACTTCTTTTGGTTATTGTGAATAATGCTGCAGTGAACATTGGCATGAAAGTTTGTTTGAGTCCCTGCATTCAACTCTTTTGGGTATATATCTAGGACTAAAATTGCTGGGTTTTGTGGTAATGTTGTATTTAGGTTTTTGAAGAACCACCAAATGGTTTTCCACAGCAGCTGCTCAATTTTATATTCTCACTAGCAAGGTACGGGAGACCCAATATTTCCACATCCTCACCAATGCTTGTTATTTTCTCAACATATCACCATCAACATCCTCATCATCATCACCATCCTAGTGGGTATGAAGTGTTATCTCATCGTAATTTGGGCTTGCAGCTCCTTAATGGATAGTAATGTTGAACTTATATTTTCATGTGCTTATTAGTCATTTACGTATCTTCTTTGGAGAAATGCCTATTCAAGTCCTTTGCCCATTTTTTTAATAGGGTGTTTTGTGGTTAGTGTCCTTTCATGCAAACAAGTTTCTGATTTTGGTGAAATCCAATTTATCTATTTTTTCTTTTGTTGCTTATGCTTTTGGTGTCTGATCAAAGAATCCACTGCCAAATTGGAAGTCATGGAGATTTGTGCCGATATTTTATTTGAAGAGTTTTATAGTTTTAGCTGTTTTATTTAGGACATTCATCCAGTTTCAGTTAATTTTTTTTGTAGATGGTAGCAGGTAGGAGGGAATCCAGCTCTATTTTTCTTGCACATGGGTAACCAGTTGTTTCAGTGTCATTTGTTGAAGAGACTATTGTTTCCCTATTGAATGGTCTTGGAATCCTTGTCAAAAATCAATTGACCATAAATGCCTGGATTTATTTCTGGATTCTCAGTTTTATTCCACTGGTCGATGCGTCATCCTTATGTTTCTACCCCACTGCTTTGAATACTGTAGCTTTGTAGTGAGTTTTGAAATAAAAATTGTGAGTCCTCTAACTCTGTTCTTTTATAATATTGTTTTTGTGGAGACCTCCTGCACTTCTGCATGAATTTGAGGACTGGCCTTTCAATTTCTGCAAAAAAAAAAAAAGGCATTTACATCTTGATAGAGATTACATGGATTCTGTATATTTGGAGGGTATCAACATCCTAATAACATTGAGTCCTCTGGTCCATGAATGTAGGATGTCTTTCTATTTTTTTCTCATGCATTCTTTCATTTCTTTGACCAACGTTTTGTAGTGTTCAGAGTACAACTCTTACACACCTCCTTGGTTAAATTTGTTCCTAAGCATTTCATTCTTTCTGATGCTATTATAAGTAGAGTTTTAAAAAATTTACCTCTTTGAGTGTACGGGTGACAAGTTTTAGTAAATTCATACTGTTGTGCAACCTTCACCACGATCTAGTTTTAGAACTCTTGCATCACCCCCCAAATTCCCTTGTGTCTATTTGCAGTCAATCCCTGTCCACACCTCCCAATCTCAGGCAGCCTTTGATCCGTTCTCTGTCTCTGTAGTTCTTCCTGTTCTAGACTTGTCGTGTAAGTGGGGGCTGACATGTATAGAAAATGCATTTCTAAACAACACACCATCGTGTCTTTTCCTTCCTTTTTTCCCCCTCTTTCACTCAGGTCACAAAAACATACATCTTGGTTCATCAAAATCCTGGCCTGCTCAAATGACCTCATCTCTTAGAGCATCGACTAGTTACCAAGTGAGAAGATGTTGGCTCATCCTTAAGGCAGATGTCAAGAGCCAAGCTAAGCGGAGCAGGCTCTGAGTGGGCTAGTTCTTGAGAAAACACCAACATCTACATCTAGTCTTCCAGGTATTTGAGGCTTGTGAGGGTCTGCTGAGTTTCTTTTGGATAAATCCGTTGCAGAGAGAGACTCAGTAGGACTGAGGGCTGTCATAGATTCTTTTACATTGTTGAAAATCCCAAATCAGAGGCATTGTTCAGCCAATGTTTAGAATCCACTTGAAACTGCTAATATGTGGTTATCTCATTAGTCACACTCTGACTGAGGTTCAAGAACAAAAACTTGAATTATGTGAAATGCGAGATTGCATTATTGCAAGATGAATGAAATGAAGATAGGGGCTGGGTGGAGGATGGGAACCAGTCACCGATTTCCAATATTGGATTCAAATAGAGCTCCACGGTTCAAACATAAGCTCTCTGGATGATGACTCAGGGACCGCAATAACCACACAGCTTCCCACACTCCACTTCCCACTGGTAGCCTGTGTTGACCCTCCCTTTCAATTTCCAAGATGCCTTATTTGTGTTTTTGCCCAATAATTCTCCTAAGGAGGGCCAGTCCCTGGCTAACAATGGCTCAAAGTGCTTGCATTAGCTCAGATAAAAAGCTCGGTTACTTTAACCTACTTCTCTCCGTCAACCACAAAGGCAACGCAAGGCTCAGATGTTTCCAGGAGTTGCTGAACGCTCCGCTCTTCAACAGAAAAATAAAAGCAGGTTTCTTAGAATACACCCAAACCTCTTAGCCTAAGATTTATAAATTGTTCAAAGGGTGGGAGCTGGGGTAGTATTTTTGATTGGGATGAGGTACAGAGTGCCTAGAAGTTCGATCTGTTTGAAATTAATTGGGGAAGTATGGAGTCGGAATTCATCTGACTTACTGTTGTATCCTTGTCGGCTCTCCGGGGATGTAAAAACAAAACCAAAACACCCCAACTCTGGAAATGATGAAGTGGCTGTGGGCAGGCACGAACAGAAACTAATTTTAGGATGGCCGCATCTGATTACTCTACTCCCAACCTCACTCGTGTTGTCATTTGGCACTCCGCACAGAGTGCCCGTGGCTGAAGGGAGAGTCTACGCCTCACAGTTGGACATTCATTCCAGCCCTCCTGCCATCTCCACAACCTACCGTCATAGCTCATCTATTACTGTCTTCCAGACTCCCTACTCTCATTTCATGTTGCGTTTAGCAATCCGCTGTCCTTTGGATGCTCCAAAATGGACAGCCCCTCCGTCATGTTACGCTGCTCCTTCAGTCCAGAAGAGAGAATCATTACAGGCAAGAGGAACCACGTGAAGGCAAAGCTTCCAAATCTGGCACGTATGCAAGGAACCCAGAGACGATGAAGGTGTCACACATTTCAGAGGACCGCAATCACAGCATGTCCCTACCTTGCCCAGAGTAGTCAGCAGCTTCCTATTTCCTGTGGAACCCGATATCAGAGCGTGAGACTGGTAATTAAAATCTTCCGAAACACAGCCCCGAACACCTTTGCAAAACCATCTCCCATCACATCGCTCCTTGGCCCATCTATTTCTGTGCACACTCTGCTGGCACTTGTCCTTGTTATCTATGTTCTTTGCTCAAGCTAGTTCTTATTCCTGGAATGTCCTTCTCCTTTTTAGCCATTTATCAAATCCCCGAGTTTAAAGAGCTTCAGCAACTTGCTCAAAGTCACAGAGTATGGGTGAATCTCACTTTTTCCAGGAAAACTTTTTAGTTCAATCTTTTCCTCCCAAAACTTTTGTAATGCTTTGAGCCTAGTATGTATCAGACCCTACCTCGTCTTTTAGTTATTTACATATATAATGAGAGAGATGCGGGTAAGCAAACGGTTCCAGAATTACACAGCCTTATTCCATTCCATTTGTCGGAATGAAAAGAAATATGTTTAAAAACAAGTAATACCATCATTAATAACAAGGGCTTATTAATAGCAAGTAATGCAGGACAATAATATGGAATTGGGAGAGATTAACATTTACTTTTATTTTACTTGTTTATTTTTTAAAGATTTTATTTATTTATTGGACAGAGAGAGACACAGCGAGAGAGGGAACACAAGCAGGGGGAGCGGGAGAGGGAGAAGCAGGCTTCCCACTGAGCAGAGAGCCCAATACAGGGCTCGATCCCAGGACCCTGGGATCATGACCTGAGCCGAAGGCAGACACTTACTGCCTGAGCCACCCAGGCGCNCCCGATGCAGGGCTCGATCCCAGGACCCTGGGATCATGACCTGAGCCGAAGGCAGACGCTTACTGCCTGAGCCACCCAGGCGTNCCCAGGCGCCCTGAGATTAACATTTTAAATGAGGAAATAGAGTGTTCTTTTCTTCTTTTTAGGAAATATGAGTTTTTTCTAAAAGTTAAACCTTAAGCTAGGGATACTATGATCTATACAGAATCCTGCATATTGCCAATGCCTCATGATCCTGCAAACTGTCGCACTTGAGACTAAAATTTCCAGAGGAAGAAAACTGTAAACAACAGGATGTTAAAATGAGACTCTCACCGGCGTGGTTTCAGCCAAGCTCCCCAAAGCAGAGGACAATGCAGTAGTGCCAAGTGTCGCCCAGATGGTAAGAGCGGGTCTCCCCTTGCTGGGCGTGGCTCTCCCATGCACGACATGTCGAGGGAATCGGAAACCAGTTTTGCCAGCATTAGCCAATTCCCTGCACTTGTGTTTTTAAGACCGAATCTGAATGACCTACCCTGGAAGGAGATGTTTTTTGGCCAGAATTTTCAATATGCTGGGCATCCAAACTCACAAACAGGCAAAAATGGGCTTGGAGTCAAAGAAAGAGAGTTTGAAGAGAACAACATACCAAGCTTCCGGTTTGGGGACTAGTGTCCCACTCTTGCCAAGGGACGTCTATTGGTGACAGGACACGGCTGGAGCTGCTCCTCTCTCGGAGTGGAGTGAAGGCGGGGTGACTTGTGGGCCAGCTGCCTGTCCACTGCATTCTGGTATGAACTGGATTTGAAGGTGGCTAGCCTGGGATTTGCTTCAACGTAATTCTTCCCAAGAGGCCTGCCTGGAGGCCAGAGGGAGTGGACACTGGAAACCGAGGGGTCATAAGCAGCCGGGGGAACCACACTGTCTCCATGCAGGAGCTGTTAGGCAGATCTCAGAGGCGTCTCCAAAAGCTCACCGCGAGAGAAAACATCTGCCATCCAGAGGGACCAGCAGCAGGGTCACAGCCGGCCAACTGCACCCCACTGTGTCCTTGTCCCGAAACCCTCTCCCCAAACTCTCTCCCCCGGCTGTAGCCTGGGGGGCTACACAAGGCAACTCGCAAGCAGAGGAGCAGGAAGAGGAGGAAAGAGACTGAAAAACTGACTCTGCCCTTTATCCTGCCTCCTGGCTTGGGCCAGGCCCAAACTCAAGGGAAAAAGGAGTCTTAATTGGGTAAAATAGAAAGTTCTGATTTTTATGCTGGACTCGATGAGAATTATGTGATTATCAAACAGATTTACTTTTTAATGCCCAAACAAGGAGCTTTTCATTTACTTTCTAAAAATGACTAGGAAAGCCATAAGGGATGCCCATGATTCCATCCTCGGGCAAGGAAAAATTAGACCAGAGAGTGGTTTGAAGGGACAGGGGAAGAAAGAATAAAGTTATTTTATGCTTATACTCTGCCAAGTTCAGCTCTTACAACAAAATGACTACAAGTGTTTATGAAAAGAAGGAAGGGTGGGTCCTGCCGCCAGGAACCTGCCGCTGGCCACAGAGGATCCGTGGATCCCAAAGATAAGAGTTTCCCAAGGAAGATTCTAGATGTCTTCCTCTTAAGTAGAAATGACTCCTGTCCCACTGCACAGGCGCTCAGAGGACACAGGGAACACCAGTTCCAACAGCTGCTGAGGGCATTTATCTCCACGAATGAGAAGAATTCCACTTTATAGGAGGGCCAGGCCTCTCTTTACCTAGTACAAAGTCCACATCTGTGTTTTCAACGGTCTTTCCACAAGGCATGACATCCACAGAATGTGAATAGCATTCTGAAGGAGAAGAGGGTTCCATGGTCAAAAAGTTTGAAAAATGCTAAGTTTAAACAAAACTAAATAGTTGTCTTCCCTGCAGGACTTCTCAGAGCCTTTAATATGTGAAAGGAGGCTGGTCGTGTTTCTCTAAAAAGAGACCATAGTGTACAACATTTCTTGCAGCTTCTTTTATTGCAGAACAGAAGAGGGTTCCATGGTCAAAAAGTTTGAAAAATGCTAAGTTTAAACAAAACTAAATAGTTGTTTTCCCTGCAGGACTTCTCAGAGCCTTTAATTTGTGAAAGGATGCTGGTCGTGTTTCTCTAAAAAGAGACCATGGTGTACATTTCTTGCAGCTTCTTTTATTGCAGAACCCTTTTCTTCATTCCAAGGAATACATCTTGGGAACACTGATCTAGAGAGTTCTACCCGGGCATGGCAGTAACCAAATGACCCACAGTTTGCTGGAGAGTCTAGCTTATAGTCCTGGGGGGTTGGGACAACAGATTTTTGACACCCTCTTTGGTTCTTGTCCTAGCCTCCTTGAGGTATCTGCTTTTCCCACCCAACCTCTGACATTTTCCTGCCAGCTTCCCTCTAGCTCCACGAATTACCTCTGGTTTTTGTCCTATACCTACCCCAGCTTGACGGATCATTCTCTGATAAAAAACCCTGTGCCACTGTGTCCTGGATGTCCACTCCAGCTTGCTGGGGCTCGCAAAGCTTTGAATTAAGGAGAAATTTCATCTCCCCAAACATCCTATGTTTATGCTAGAGATGTTGCTGGAGATTCAAGCTCTAGGGGATAATCTGAGATTTGATAGTAAATCCCTGCTTAAACATTTCCAGGCTCCCCTTCTTCTATCCCTATACCCCAGTCACATGTTTGGCCTTGACTACCTCCTAAGCCACATTTCTTGTCCCCTCCAACACTGCTCCCTGAGCTCTAGCCACATTTCTCTATTTCAACCACTTGCAAACCCTTGCTCTTCCTTTCTCTCCCTTCTGTTTTTCCCTCTCTGTCTCTCTCCCACCCCCAGGGGCATGGGTGTATTTGCCTGGTTTGGAGAATGCTCTTCCCTTCTCCTCATTATTTGGAAACCTCTTACCTACACGCATGTCTCACCTTGCCCCACCCTCACCAAATTAGGGACCTCTCCTTTGTGTTACAACCACTCTGTGGTTGCTCAGGTAACTCTGATCCCTGTGAGCTACAATTACCTGCCTTCCAGTCTGTATTTTTCTCTAGACCATAAACCGCTTGAAGGCAGGAACTATGTCCTATTAGCTGCCGCCCTGGGTCCGGCACATCATAGGTGTATAGTAAATAAATAAATAGGTAACCCTTTTATTGGATGGATGTAAGCAGAAAGCAACTTTATTCCATTTTTAAATTCCACTCCATTAAAAGTTGTCTGGAGAACCATCCTTCCCCATCCCTAAATATGTGGCAAACCACAGAACTTTGTTGGAATAAAAAAAGTCCTCAGGTCACTGGCCTAGAATCCGATCCAGTCTGATCACATATGTCTGGTTTACTGCAGTATACTATCAAAACTGCAAAATGATCTGATGTTAAAATTTCTCCCATTCCTCATGGAGGCCTCGTTAAGCCTGGTGGCCCAAGGTGGGAAATGAAGGGGCATGGTTGGGGCTCCTCTGTTCTCCTGACTCACTCCCTCGCTTCGTAAAGAGATGATGTCTCTATACCAGCAACCACCCTCGTCTCCTTTCTCCTACCCCCTAAAAGTGATGGACCTGGGGGAGAGGAGATTCATGGAAAAGGCCATGGTCTTCAGTGGCTGGACAAGTTGCGCCTGGCATTGGGGTCCTTTTGGACATGTACGTGTCTGTGGCTTGCAGTTGTGGGCACTTTCCCAGGTTGCTTTGAGATTTCCCTACTGGTGACTGCTAACATGATATATCAATGATCCATTGCTACATAACCAATTACCACAAAGCTTAGTGGCTTAAAACTAGAAATGTTTATTGTCACACACAGTTTCTGTAACTCAGGAATTCAGATGCTGCTTGACCAGGTGGTTCTGACTCAGGGTCTCTTAGGAGGCCACAGTCAGTTGTTAGTAGGGACCACAGTTATCCGAAGGCTAGACTGGGGTGGGGAGATTACTTCTCAGGGGCCTGTAAGTTAGTTCTGATTTTTGGCAGGTGGCCTTCATTCTTCAACATGTGGACCTCTTTGTATGGTTATTTTCCCCAGAGTGAGTGAGCCAAGAGAGCAATGAGGGAGCCACAAAGCCCTTTAGAACCTGGTCTCGGAAGTCTTACACCATCACTTCTACCGGTCACTGTCTTTGTCAGCTCAGGCTGCTATACTTGTACAATACCTGGACTGGATGGCTGGAATGACAGAATTATCTCTCACCGTCTGGAGGCTGGCAAGTCCAAGACCAGGGTGACAGCGTGGCCAGTTTCTGGTGAGTGCTCTCTTCCTGCCTTAGAGATGGCTGCATTCTCCCTGTGTCCTCGCATGGTGGAGAGAGAGACAGCGAGTCCTCTTGTATCCCTTCTTATAAGGACTCTAATCCCATCCTGAGGACCACACCCTCATGGCCTCATCTAAACCATAGACTTCCTGTTCAAATACCACCACTTTGGGGGTTAGGCCTTCAAAATAGGCACTTTTGGGGAGACACAGTTCAGTCCTTAGCAATCACGCAGACCAACCCCGATATGAGAGGGGATGCACGAGAGTGTGAATGCCAGGAGTCAGGGATCTTTGGGGCTATCTTGCAAGCTGGCTCCCACACATGCAAATCCTGTCCTCCAGCTGGCCCCTTGTATCTCCTAGCTCAGCCCCTGGGCTTCTGGAAGCCCCCCGCCCCAACTCTCTATCAGAGGCTCTCTGCCCTTCTTGAGAGACCTGGTGAGATTCATTACTGCAAGCTCAGGAGGTCCCCATGTCATCCCTAGGAAATGTGCATCTTTACAGTGTGGCGGTTAGAAGTGCAACTCACTCCCAGCGCCATGCTCTCCTCCTGGTTCTGTCAGCATCAGCCAGACTTGCCTTCAGTTTTCTCAGGTGTGTTTTCAGACCACGTCCTGAATCTCCAGCTCTAGGGAAATATGGCCAGTCCTTTGAGCTCCCTTCTTGAACTCTTATTCTTACCTAGTTTAAGGTAAAGAGAACACACTGAACTCCTTTGGAGAGGGTATTGGTTTACTGTACACTGAAAAACTCTCCCAAATATCCCAGTTCCTTTCAGTGTCTTCTACCATGACTCTGTTATAACCGGGGTGGACGGATTCCAGTTTCTGGGTCTTGACCTGACCTACAGAGGTGGTTATAGGAGATGCTTTGGGGCCCTGCTCTTGGCCCTCATGTTTGCCCACCCACTGTCCTATGATAAGTGCCTGTTTCTGCCGGGAGGAACATGATCAGCCCGGGCATGGGAAAAGCCAGCGTGCCTAGAAGTTAACACCCTCTAGAACAGCCATCAACTAATGACAAAGGGGAGTCAGTGGTTATATTACCTGGCTTCCTTGCATGGTACATCTCAGAGTCATAATCTACACTGTCTCCCAGAAGTCTCCAGTGGGAGTCTTCTCCAGGGGCTGAGCACGGTGGTAACCTGCTTACTAATGCACCCTAAACTGACTTCCTACTCTTCTCTGTGTCACTTCCTCATCCCTATTGACACTTCCTGGAATTAACTCCCCAGTAAACTATATTCTCATGGTTTGCAACAGGAAGAGCCCAACTGGGGCTAGCTGGGCAGGACCTTGGACACGGTTTAATCTGCTGTTGCCATCTTGAAATCATTTTTTTAAAGATTTTAAAGATTTTTAAAGATTTTATTTATTGGGGACGCTTGAGTGGCTCAGGTCATGATCCCAGGGTCCTGAGATTGAGTCCCGCATGGGGCTCCTTGCTCAGCGGGGAGCCTGCTCCTCTCTGTGCCTCTGCCTGCCAGCTTGTGCTCTCCCTCTCTCTCTGACAAATAAATAAAATATTAAAAAAAGATTTTGTTTATTTATTGAGGGGGAGAGAGAGAGAATGTGCACGAGCAGGGAGAGGGGCAGAGGGAGAAGCAGGCTCCCCACAGAGCAAGGAGCCAAATGCAGGACTCAATCCCAAGACTCCGGGATCATGACCTGAGCTGAAGGCAAATACTTAACTGATTGAGCCAACCAGGTGTCCTGCCATCTTGAAATTATTAGTAATTTTTTAACAAAGCACCCCACATTTTCACTTTTGACTGGGCCCCACAAATTTTGTAGTCACTCCTGAACACAACCGAAAACAGTGGTCCAACACTTCCATTTGGGATTGGGGTACTTGATTCTTACTGTACTATGCATGGCCTTTGGGATTATAGTTCATCATTCTGTTATAAATGCAGAATCGAGAATTCAGAAAGCCACTGAATTTTACTGTCAAGGTGTTACTCTTTCTTTTTTGTAAAGCAATTTCCATTTGTTACCACATAGCTTGGATTGTGATTATTCCTTGAAGTTCAAGAGAAAGCTTATCCTATCGTAATGTGTTTCCATTAGTGTTTCACTAGGCCTATGTTCATTACTATAATTCCACAGGCTTATTTCCCTGCAGAAAAATTTCCATGGCTTCTTATCACTTTTCTCAGCTTTTTCAATCAATTCCTAAATGTGTGGAGGCATTTCATGTGGGAATAGTCACTTGGTTCAGATTCTTCTGGTTCTCATCATATTTGTATTCATATAGACTCTTGATCCATAAAAGTCCATTCTAATGATGAAGCGATTAAAAGAAATGTGGGACAGGGTTTCTGTGGAGCTGGGCCCACTCTGAAAGACTAAACGTGTAACTTGACATTCAGGCTTAAGCGAAAAGAGAGAATCCTTCTCATTTGTTGGTGGTTGTTGAAGCCACAGTCCTGCAGGGGGCTTGCAGCCGGGGCTCACAGGGGGAAAGTATGACTGGTTCCAGGGGTCCCACATAGACCAGGGACCCCAAAAGCCGAGAAATGAACTGCGGTGGGATTAGAAAGGAATTTATTTCCATGAGGCCACCGCCAACAAGATAGTGGACTAACGTCTCAAAGACTGTCTCCAAAGTGCTGAAAATACTTCACATTTTAAAAATTTCATTTATTTGGGGGGGTGGGGAACACAAGCAGGGGGAGCAGCAGAGGGAGAGAGAAACGGGCTCCCCGCTGAGCAGGGAGCCCAGCTCAAGGCTCGATCCCAGGACCCTGAGATCATGACCTGAGCCAAAGGCAGATGCTTAACCTTCTGAGCCACCCAGGTGCCCCGTTTTGGGTTTTAAGTAAGGAAAATCTCAAAGCTCAGTGGGTCTGTGCAGGTGGGCCGGAAAGGTCAGGTGAGTCCCTGTCATGGGCAGGGTCTTACCTCTTGAGGGGGACTTTTCAGTTCCCATTATGAGATGCTTTGCTGCAGGGTCTGTGTGTGTGTGTGCAGTGTGTGTGTTATGTCAGTCACCACACAGAACATCATTAGTTTTTGGTGTAGTGTTCCATGATTCATTATTTGTGTATAACACCCAGGGCTCATCACAACACGTGCCCTCCTGAGTTAAGGGATAAACTGGAAAGAACTTAAATCGATGAGGAAGTACAGCTTGAGGGCAGGGTGAAGGTAGCTGAAGGCTCTTTCAGACTGAAAGGGGATCCCCGCCTTCAGAGAGGGGTGGGGGGTTGGGGGAAAG
>LNAC01000435.1:869283-923266 GCA_002007465.1 Ailurus styani | reverse complement strand
AATGGGGGGGTGGGGTACACCCATTCAAGAAATCGTTCCAGTTTCCAGAGAGAACATCCACATATAGATTTACTCCTTTGTTCTCACTGCACACGAGTCAAAGAAGACAGTTTCAGCCATTCCAACTAAAAATATCTTCCCACAGGATGTGTACATATTAAGAAATGATCGAAAGCAGGGGAACGGGGAATTCAAACTCTAAACTGGGGGGGAAAAAGTCAAGGCGATTTCGGCATGGGAGGGAAAGGCGAACCTGCCAGCTAATTACAGAGCTCATGTGGGGTCAGGAAAAGCACCAAGAGCAACAGCCAAAAGACCCTGGGGAAGTCGTGTCTTTGGAAAAATCTGCTGAAAAGTAGCAGGCTGATCTAGCCATGTGGAAATGGTCGGTGGGGCCTTGAGGGTAGAAGCAGTTTTATTCTTTTGGTCTGAACGCGATGTCGTTCCTGCTCTTGCTGTCCGCTGTTCATGCTTCATCTGGTCCCGCTCACTCCCCTCCAAGCCTCCGGGAGACACAGGTTCCTCCAGGAAGGCTTCCCCGCCCGCTCCAGCTGCCCAGTCCTGGGCTGGGCCACTATGCTTCACCGCTCCCCAAACTCATCGTCCGAACGTATGACCACAAAAACAGACTGTCTGGGGATCGGCTTCCCTCATTGGATCACAGGCTTCTTGGGAGCAAGTGTGCGATGCCTCATTCACCTTGAACTTTGGCACACGGTTGGGGCGTCCTCCTAAAACTTTGTGGAATGACTGAGAGCACACAGGATCCCCTTCCCCAGATCATGGCCACCTGAGCCTCCCGGGGGGCTGGAGAAGGTAAGGGACGAGGCTTGGACTTCACAAGGGGCCCCCAAAGTCGAACGTGTCCTGGTGAATGAAAACAACAGCTGGTCAAAGCCCGGAGTGTGAGCTGAAAAAGAACACTTGCGATCAGACCACACCCTGGGACTTGGCTCCCTGCTTCCTTGTTTGAAGGCCTGCGGCTCCCTTTGGTCACGTGTCACACCCCAGAAGGAGTCATTTGCTTCTATTTTATTTTATTTTATTTTATTTTATTTTATTTTATTTTATTTTTTTTTATTCATTTGACACAGAGAGAGAGATTACAAGTAGGCAGAGAGGCAGGCAGAGAGAGAGGAGAGAGGAGGAAGCAGGCTCCCTGCTGAGCAGAGAGCCCGATGCGGGCCTTGATCCCAGGACCCTGGGATCATGACCTGAGCCGAAGGCAGCGGCTTTAACCCACTGAGCCACCCAGGCGCCCATTTGCTTCTATTTTAAAGGAGGGAAGATGCAGGAGCCCCGAGGGTCCTTGAGCCTCCTGTGGAGGGAAGGGCTTTCATTACAGATACGCTGGTGTCTGGGGATAACGGGCTGAACTGAATACAAGGCCTGAAGGTAAATAGGAAGCCACTACCTGGCCTCCACCAGTCACCATCCTCTAGGCTCCACTGAGCCTAGAGACAGGGGAAGCCTGGGGGAAAAGGGGGACAGATTCTGGGATTGGGCACATGGATGGGCTTTCGCTTAGACCTGGATTGAAGTGCTAGTTTTCTTGGCATTCTTGGATAAGCCACCTAACCTTGCTCCGTCTCGCACTGATCAACTTTGAAGTCACAATTCTGACATATCTAATTTTATAATATTGTTTGGAAGTTTAAATGACATAACTATATACACAAGACACTTAAAAAGAGATCATTAATCAATAAGCTCCCTTGTTTGCCTCTAAAAGATCTTATTTGGCATAAGATCATTCACTCTGCAGGTTAGCGCTGGCAAGCTCCCTCTGAAGATTATTTTTTGTCCTCAGTGGCTGAAGAATCACTCAAGACCCTTGTTCAAAAGGCAGCTTCCTGGCCCATTCCCAGAGATTCTGGTGCTGTGGGTCTGGGTTCCAAGAAGTTTCATTTCTCACAGTCATCCCAGGTAATTTTGAGTCAACTGCACTATTGTCCGCACTTCTAGAAACATGATTTGGAAACTGCAGTCTTTTTTTTTTTTTTAATCGCATCACCAAGACTGCTACTACTTTCATCAGTAACAGTCTGGAGAAAAGCCCCCTTAAGCCAAATACTATTTTTAATTAAAAAAAATTTTTTTTATTATGTTCCACTAGCCAGCATGCCAAATATTTAATTATATACTCTGTCCGGGGTAGTCGTGAGAAAGACAGTACGCTGAGCAGGGGGTGGAGGTGATGGGGGCGATGGGGAAAGTCTCATCAGGCTACAGAGCATGCTGTCCGGACTCTTGGGGAGTGGAGAATCGGAGCAGGTGGCCTTTCTGGAAAGCTAGGATGCAGTGCAGGGAACCAGTGCGGCTGGAGGGCTTGCAGCTTACACCACGGAAGCGCTTGGAAGCACAGGCTGTAAATTCTGTAAGGCCTATAAATTCCCTCTACAGCAGACCCATTCCAACCCGTATTCACCCATGTTCCCGAAACGACCACCAGAGACTTTGCTACCAGTGGCTTGGGGTTGTCCAATCCCTGCGGCTTCATTAAAATGGGAATGTGAGGGTGCCTGGGTGGCTCAGTTGGTTAAACGACTGCCTTCAGCTCAGGTCATGATCCTGGAGTCCCAGGATCGAGTCCCACATCGGCTCCCTGCTCAGGGGAGCCTGCTTCTCCCTCTGACCTTTACCCTCTTGTGCTCTCTCTCAAATAAATAAATAAAAATTTTTAAAAAAAAAATCTTAAAAAATAATTAAAATGGGAATGTGAGAGAGGCGTAGACATCTGCTCCGCCCGCCTCTTGGAAAATCCCGCTGCAAAATCCCCACGGAGGCCTGCGGGAACACATCCCTGGGCTGCCTCTGCTTCCCAGGGGCTCAGCGGGGAATTCTGCCCATAACACCTGGGGGTTGGGGGGGGCTCCCAAACAGGCTGATCCCCCACCAGGTGTGCGCTATTCTGGGAATTTCTCTCCCAATTCTGATTTCCCACCCTTCCCTCTCTTTTTGAACATCTCGGAATTTGGAATTCACTACCCTTTAAAGAAATGCAAGCCGCTGGCTTCAGTGTCGGCGTGCCCCCGCCCCCAGAGCCGCCCCACCTCTGTCCTGCAGCTGCTGAGTCCCGGTCTAGAGAGCAAGTGGCTTTCTCAGGTCCGCATCCATTCAACCACCATTTTTTTAAAACTGTAGTAAAGTATACATACTATGAAATTTACCATCTCCAGCATTATTAAGGGTGCAGTTTGGAACCTTTAAGTATATTCATTCTTGAGCAACCGGAACTCTTACGGTCTTGCAGAAATAACCCTGTCCTCGTGAGACAACTGCCGGGTACCTCTTCCTCCAGCCCCTGGCAACCCCACTCTGTACCCTTTCTCTATGGGTTTGGCTGCTGTAAGTACCTGATGCTCAAGTGGAGTCCTAGCAGTATTTGCTGTTTTTACGACTGGCTTATTTGACTAGCATAATGTCCTCAGGATTCATGTATGTCCTAGCGAGTGTCAGAATGATGTGAAGGCTGAGTCATATGTCATGGTATGTGTATGCCACATTTTGTGTATCCATTCGTCTGTCAACGCACACTTGAGTGGCTTCCACGTTTTGGCTCTTGTGAATAATGCCTCTGTGTACATTGGAGGACAAATACCTCTTCTTCTTTTTTTTTTTTTTAAAGATTTTTATTTATTTTGTTTGANTTTGACAGAGAGATCACAAGGAGGCAGAGAGGCAGGCAGAGAGAGAGGAGGAAGCAGGCTCTCCACCGAGCAGAGAACCCGATGTGGGACTCAATCCCAGGACCCTGAGATCATGACCTGAGCCGAAGGCAGAGGCTTTAACCCACTGAGCCACCCAGGCGCCCCAAGACCTTGTTTTCAGTTCTTTAGGGTATCTACCCAGAAGTGGCATTTCTGGGTCATATGGTAATTCTAGTTTTAATTTCTTGAAGAACTGCCACACCATTTTGTGTCGCCCCCAGCAGGGCCCAAGGGTTCTTTCTAATTTCTCCCTATTCTTACAATACTTGTGATTTTCTGTTTTTTTTTTTTTTTTAATAGTAACCTACCTAATGGGTATGAAGTGGTATCCAATGGTAGTTTTGATTTGCATTTTCCCAGTGGCTAGTGATGGTGAGCATCTTTTCCTGTGCTTCTTGGCCATTTATGTGTCTTCGGAGAAATTCAACAAATATTTTTGGTCATCTGTGAGTTGCCTATCCACTAGCCATTGCCTCTCATCCTCCTGGTTGCACTTTGATTTCATTTCCCCCAGTGTGGTTCAGGGATAAGTCCTCATTCATCTAAGATAGTGGTTCTCATTAGAGTTACTGGGGGTAGCTTTAAAAAACACCCATGCCTAGGCCTGGTCTCCAGACCAATTAAATCAGAATATCTGGAGGTGGCCTTGGATATTTGGTATTTGTTTAGCCCCAGATATTAAAATATGCTGCCAGGAATACGAAGCACGACTCTAAACCAGCTCCAGTGTTCCCATTCCTCTAGTGATCGGGTTAGGACTGGTCGTATGTCTGGGTTATACTCAATGGGCTATGATGGCTTCTAGGGAAGAGTTACTTTTTCCTCAAATGAGACATGAGACAGAGTAGAAGGTGGGAGGGTGTGGTTTCTCTTCCTCCCTTGAGTAGGACTCTTAGAACTCAGGTGGTCTTCCCACAATTGTGACGGACCTTGGCCTGAGTACGTCTGAGCAGGAAGATAGAACAGAGCGTGGGTAGCCGAGGATTTGAGTGGCTGACTTGACTCCCCTTGGAGCCAGCCTACTTCTGGGATTCTGATGTAGGATAATTAATACCCTTCTTACTGAAGCTGTACTGAGTTGGGTTTTCTGTTGCGTGCGGCCAAATGTATCCCAACCTTAAACTTGCTATGGGCTGGGAATTTCAGGAAGGCATAGGGCTATCTTTATGGATATCTGTCGTAACAGAAAAAAGGAACAGAGACATGGTCTTGAACAGACTTACACCCTGGACTCTCATGCTGAAAGTCTGATGCTCTACTGCCCAAGGTTTTAGGCTTCATTCAGATCTCCAGTGACCTGTGCACGGTGTATCACCAATAGCCAGAATGGAACCGGAGGCACTCGGCGTAAATCCTGTCTCTGCCTCAACTTGCCCTGTGGTCCCGGCTAAGTCCTTAAATCTGGGTCAGTTAACATGAGAAGGGAAAGAAGTTGTATCCATGAGAACATTCTGAGTCCAAGCCGCCTAACTCTTTAGAGATTAAATTTAACACCTTGGTGTGATACCCGAGTGCAAACAAGTAACTTAGTTAAATTAATGGCCAGCCAGGTGATACTTATCAAGTTACATGATTCTCAGGTTTAGCACAGGAGTAATGTTTTTTAGGTTCTTCTTTCCTGGATCTAGGTGTTATCAAGTCAGACATCCTTTCTGCTACTGTTTCCAGCAATCATACCCATGGGCATGGCGGCTGGGGATGTCGGCATTCAGTGAGTCCCGGGCAGGACTGAGTGACGGGGCACGTGTGGTATCCTGCTGCCAGGCCACTGTGCTCCGCCCGTGTGCCAACGACAGCTCCCGTCCATGACTGGCAAACTCCAAGACACACTAAAATGTTGGAAAATAACAAATGATCAGCTGCTACCTAACAGCACTGTGTGACAAGAGCCAGACCCAGGAAGGTCTGGCTCCATACAAAATAGCGAAAAGGGTGTGCCTGTCTTTAGGAAAGCTGTCAAAGGGGAAAATATTAAAAACATACTTACCGTCAGCTTTTCAGAATCTACTTTCTGATTTATTCTTGTAGATAGTATCAAAATTCAAAACGAACACTGGTGAGTGTAACGTGTGTCCAGCTCGCCAAAGTCAATAATTCACACCTGGCCTTTGAAATCATGTCTTTGTCTTTTGTCTTCCCCGAGGTCTCTGTAGTGAAGCCAAAGAGCTGCATCAGTATTCCTGAAAACTCGTCAAACAAGAGATTTGCATTAAATGCATCTCGGTTTCAGAAAGAATGTGGAAAATGTTGGGGGAAATAAATGGGAGAAGTCATGGGGAGTTCATTTAATTGGATCAGCAGTAATGTCGGTTCAAACACTGCTTCGCCCACAGAGGAACCGACTTTGTCATTAGGTCTGTGAAGAACTTTGAAAATAAGGGGATTTGGGCGCCTGGGTGGCTCAGTAGGTTAAAGCCTCTGCTTTTGGCTCAGGTCATGATCTCAGGGTCCCGGGATCGAGGCCCGCGTCGGGCTCCCTGCTCAGCAAGGAGCCTGCTTCCCCCTCTCTCTCTGCCTGCCTCTCTGCCTACTTGTAATCTCTCTCTCTGTGTCAAATAAATAAATAAAATCTTTAAAAAAAAAAAGAAAAGAAAATAAGGGGATTTTGAGTGTGAAAACCATAAATGAAGACAGATCCCCCTCTTTGCCAAATGTATTCAGAATGACCGCTGCAATCTTGAGGAGCAAGGAGGCAAATGTAGAAAACACAGAACATTTTAGAAAGATAAAACACTCCTACTCAGTGGCAGTAGCTGCAAATATTCATAAGGGAGGTGGATTCTTTTTTGTCAAAATAGAAATCCCATCCCAGAGAGTGTGTTGGCTTGTCAGGAGAGCAACGGCTACATGGTGAGCTGGGACTGACTAGGAGCTACTGGAAGTCAGGAGAGAAGCTTCTGATGACTGGGGAATTTGCAAAGATGTTTCACGGTCATCCTTGTGCCTGGAAAGGGGTGGACTCAACAAGGGAATGGGGAGAGAGGCTCTCGTGGCACTTCTGGGCGAGCCTTTGAAGGCATCTGTACGGGTTACTCTTGCCGGCAAGCCCACCTCACAGTGCGGGAATACTGAGCTGTGATTAGGTCGTGGGGGGCAGGGGGTTGGTGAGTCCACATTAAATTTTGCCAGAGACATTGTCCCACCGTATCTGTTTATCCCCCAAATAAAGGTCACACACAAAGAACCTGAGAAAGACAACTACCCCCAGAGAAGTAACCCAACATAGAAACTTGCAGAAATAGAGGGGGGCGCGCCTGGGGGAGTGTATGACTCTTGATCTTGGGGTCACGAGTTTCAGCCCCATGTTGGGTGTAGATTATTTAGACACATTTTTTTTTTTTTAAAGGAAGCTTGCAGAAATGAAAGGATGGGAGGAAGCATGAGAATTGACGGTAAGAATTAAAAATGGGCCTTGGAAAGAAGACCAGAGAAAAGGGCAGAATTGAATCACATAGAAGGGTAGCTGTTCGGCCTTGGAAAAAATGTGAAAATTCATGTCTCTAACACGGCATTTCTCAGAACACTAGACCTGTGATCAGATAAGTTTGGAAAACACCGTGTCCTATCTAACCACCCCTATATTTTGCAACTAATAATGCAAAATAGCTTATTAATGGCTCTGAAAAGGGTTCCGCTAAAGATACCCACTTAACTCATAAATTTTTATTTAAACACAGGACCCCTTTCTCCAGAGTACCCCACACTGGTGACATCCTGTGGGGCTAGCTTCCTACGTTTCGCTTTTGCTATATGCTGCCACAAAAGATTAAGTAAATGTAGCAGCCACACGTAAAGCATTTATTTTTCAGGAAGAAGCATGCTACGATGGGAAAACCAAACTAGGTTATGAGTCAGGAGAGCTGACATCAGCTGATAGCTGTCTCCAGTGTCTGCATATCTATAGAGGAACAAAAATGCTGTGCACAGCTTCCATTGCTGAAAATCCAAAATCAGAGAGAATTCAAATGGCAGCAAGATTCAGAATTCTGGGTTTTCTCCTAAGAAGATGAATCACTTGTCTACATTACTTAACTTCTCCAGGCATCAATTTACTCATTTAGAAAGTAAAAGAACTGGACATCAAGATCTCTTTGATCCCGCCAGACTTGAAAACCTTTCGCATCAAAGGAGCTCTGATAATCCAAAAAATCCTTGCAGCTGGTACCAGGGGACTCTCCTCCCACTGGTCAATTGAGTCAAACAACTTATTAGTAGTTGGATGGCCCACTCAAAACTCAAGGGGAACAAATTATTTTCTTCTGTTATGGAACTCTGAGTGCAGACTGAAAACCAGCTTCGTGCTGCCTTGACATAGGTGTGATGTTTTCTAGAAGTGTCTACCTTGCATTCTCTTAAGGCTCCTTTAGGTGAAAGTCACACCCAGTTCAAACTTATTTCAAGAGAATGAAGAATTGACCAGCTCAGAGAACTAGGACATCCAGGGTCACATCTTGCTGAGGAAACAGAAAAATCGCGGGACTGACACAATGTTACAATGGATGGTGTGTTCCTCCATCTCTCAGCTCTGCTTTCTCTTCTATGGGCTTTGTTGTGGGACAGGCTCTCCCCACATGGGAACAAAGATGGCTTCCTGCAGGTCCGAGCTTCCTAATCATTAACTTCTTTTCTGAAAAAAAGAAGTATTGCCTTACTCCAAATAGTTCAAGCAAAATAATAAGTGTTGTGGAAAACAGCATGGATGTTCCTCAAAAAATTAGAAATAGAAATACCATATGATCCAATAATTCCACTACTGGGTATTTACCAAGGAAGTGAAAACATTAATTCAAAAAGATATGCACACATATGTTTATTGTAGCATTATTTACAATAGCCGAGATATGAAAGCAACCTAAATGTTCATCAGTGGACTAATGGATAAGGAAGATGTTGGGTGTGTGTAGGAATATTATGCAGCCATGAAAAGGATTTGGGATCTTGCCATTAGCAACAACATAGATGGATGTGGAAGGCATTATGCTAAGTGAAATAAGTCAGACAGAGAAAGACAAATACCATACAGTTCCACTCCTATGTGGAATCTAAAAAACAAAAGAAATGAATAAACAAACAGAAAGCAGAATCAGACCTGTAGATGCAGAGAACAAACTGATGGTTGCCAGAAGGAAGGGAGTTGGGGAGATGGGCAAAATGGGTGACTTTCAGTTATGGAGTAAATAAGTCACAGGGAATAAAAGGCAGGGCATAGGGAATACAGTCAATGATATTATAATAGCATTGCATGGGGACAGATGGTAGGTACACTTGTGGCGAGCATAGCATAATGTATGGAGAAGTTAAATTACTGTGTTGTACACCTGAAACTAAAGTTATATTGTTTGTCTACTATACTCAAATTTAAACAAAGAAAGAGGCACCTGGCCGGCTCATTTCATAGAGCATGTGACTCTTGACCTTGAGGTTGCAAGTTCGAGCCCTACGTGGGGCACAAAGAGTATTTAAAAATAAAATCTTTAAAGAAAGAAAGAAATCCATATGCTGATTTTAAAAGTACCAACCCAGGTGGCTCAGTCAATTGGGTGTCTGCCTTCAGCACGGGTCATGATCCTGAGGTCCTGGGACCGAGCCCCACATTGGGCTCCCTGCTCAGCGGTGAGTCTGCTTCTCCCTCTGCCGCTCCCCCTGCTTGTGCGCACTCTCTCTCTCTTTTGAATAAGTAAATAAGATCTTTTAAAAAAAATGCCAACCATTGCATGTTGCTAAAAAGCACTTAAGGTGAAATAATATTAAAACTTAAACTTTTGGACTATTGTTAAACATAATGATAATGATTGCTAAGAATTATTGAGCACTTACCATGTGTCAGGTCCTGTTCTAAGGCACATTTATAAACTTATTTAGGCCCCACAACAAGTTTAGAAAGTGGCTACTATGAAATCTCCATCCTACAGACAAGGAAACTAAAGCTCAGAGAAATTAGTTGGCCTACTTTCTGTATGTGTGGTCTTGGGCAAATTATTTGACCCATCTGTGCCTCAGTTCCCTCATCTATAAAGATGCCAACGGCAACTATTCCCTAGGCTGTAGTGAGGATGAAATAAAGGTACACAAGAGCCAAACGATGGTACCCAACATGGAGTCACTGCGGTCAACAAGAAGCCAGTCATTCTTGGCAGCATTTCTACTTGGTATTCTCTTACCCTTTGTCTGTTTCCCTGTAATGGTCCAAAGAAATTCAACTTCATACATTCCAAGATCTCTAACAGCATTAGGTAAGATAGAAAGTGTCATGATGGCTCATAGCTATGGATATAGGGAGGGAAACCCAAAGGCGCAGGGCTAGGGCAAAGCTGGGACCAAGAGTGTAGGACCACGTTGGGATGATGGAGCTGAGGGAAAGAACAGAGTCCAAGCTGCCAGTCTAGCCTAGCGGGGAGCCAATAACGAGGCCAGGGCCCTGGGTGGCTGCCCCCAGGCACCAGACAGGGAAATCTTTAGCTGGAGGCATCTTATAGGGTTCCTGCTGGGGCGGAAGCCAGCTTCAGACTGTGCCGTCAGGACAGCTGTAGGTCAGAGCCCACTCTCCCCACAAGGGAAATGGTAATGAGTTAGGTTGGCTGGCAGAGAGATTATGGAACCCAAGCGAAGGTCATATCCTGACAGGAAGCCTTTCATTGATGGTGATTACATGAAGGGATGGTGCTGAATATTACTCGTAAATCACTTGACAAGGTTCGCAACAAAGATAGGATCTTACAGACACTTTCATGTATAGCTGGCAAAGGATACTTCTTAACTCAGTTGTGAAATATCCCATCAACACATGATTGAGAATGATTTCCGGTAGAGTGGGAGAAGTTGTTCTGGATTTCCTCGCCAAGGGATGGGTGCCAGGAGGCAGAACAACTCTACAGCTCCATGTTTCTCTAATGCTGTTCTTCAAAATTAATCCACGTTTCTGACATATGACCTCTTTTAACGGACGGCTCCCAATCTGTTAAACAGAGCTACCAGGTGAAACCTTGAAATCTCTTTATCTTAATTATTTTTCCTCGCCTGGGTCCCTCGGCTGGCGTGCGTAACTATGTCACCTGAGCTGCTGAGGCTCGGTAAAGGGAAGGACTCAATTCCCTCCGTGCCAAGGTGTCCGGCAAAGTCCCAATTCCACGGTGCCTGTTGGCAGGTGCCAGGCATCAAGAGACGTCCAGGGGTGCCTGGGTGGCTCAGTCGTTAAGCGTCTGCCTTCAGCTCAGGTCATGATCCCAGGGTTCTGGGATCGAGTCCCACATCCGGTTCCCTGCTCTGCGGGAAAGCCTGCTTCTCCCTCTCCCACTCCCCCTGCTTGTGTTCCCTCTCTCACTGTCTCTCTCTCTCAAATAAATAAATAAACTATTAAAAAAAAGAGAGAGACGTCCAGAGCACAGCACGGGATAGGAAGACACCTACAACAGCATCTCTGAACTGGGGAAATATTTGTGTCAATTTCCCTCTCCCTCCCGCAGGATCTGTGGTTGCCACAATGATGGGAAGGGACTACATGTAGGAGAGGGTTATGAAACACTGAGGGAAGTGCTTTACTGTAAGGTAAATAAGCTTTGTTCAAAAGGGCACTTTTTTCCACCCATCCCTCCACCCAGTTCCCCTCTGGTAACCATCTGTCCTCCATAGTTATGCACTTTGTGCTCTACAGTTAAGAGTTAAGGGCACTTTGACCCAAGTAGATATTAATAAATTTACTACTGCGGTGTTTAGTGAAATGGGCAAATATCAGTAAATACCCTCAGATATTCTGAAACACCTGTCATTTTCTCTTTTTATAATAATCCTAGAGACTCAGAGAACAGCTCCAGAGGGTAGATCCCAATATTGACAACACAGAGAATCAGTGCAACCAACTGTTCCCTCTTCATTTGTTTTGGATGAAGCAAGCAGTATTTAGGACATTGATCAGTCTGGGATTCTAGGGTGATGTCATCTCTTCCAACATGCCTTGTCTGCCGCAGCCATCTGGGGTTCTCTCTCCCTCCGCAGAGCGCCCTGAGCACATCCTGCCATGGCACTAACCATTCCGTGCGGAATTCTCCGGAGTATCTTGCCCATCTGCACACCAGGCCCTTAGTGCCTGAGTGCGTCTTTCTGTCCCCATCGCTAAGCACCTTAAGAGCTTAACATAGAGTGAGCATGTGGGAAATATGTATTGAGTAAATTCTTGCCAAAAAAGAAAAATCAAAGAGATTTAAAAGTTTTGTGTTTTTATATATTTTTTAATTCTATGTTTTTCTTTCTTCCTTTTTTTTCCTTAAAGATTTTATTTATTTATCTGAGAGAGCGCGCGCACGCACAGGAACAGCGTGGGGGGCGGGCAGAGGGAGAGGGAAAAGCAGACTCCCTGCTGAGCAGGGAGCCCTACCCAGGGCTCAATCCCAGGACCCCATGATCATGACCTGAGCTGAAGGTGGACACTCAACCGACTGAGACAAGCAGGTACCCCTAAAACTTTTTTTTTTAATTGATAGACTTCCTTTTCCAGTATGATTGAGGAAGCTCTAACTGGTCAGTCTTTCTGGAGAAAACAACTCTAATCTCCGGACACACACACAAACACCCAAGAAACTTCCCTGGCCATCGGATTTCATGGTGAATTCTACCAAACACTTAAGAAATAACATCAGTATTATATCAGTTCTTTCAGAAAATAAAGGAGGAAGGAATATTTCCCAGTCTCTTTCATGAAGCCAGTCCACGCCCAGTGCCAGAGCCTGCCCAAGACATGACCCAAAAAAACTGATAAACGATCCAAATGCACTTGGATTTCCTCACGTGTACGTGTGTACACAGTGCTTCTAGCAAATTTAGGAAATTCCCATGAAGGATTTCTTGCTGATTTATCAGAAAAGAAAAATTGTTGGTTTTCAGATTTATACTTCAGGGTCCATCCACCAGGAGGGGGACAACCTTGTGGAAATTAACTCCAAAATGTAACGTAATTGGCCCCTGGTTTCATCAATTTCACAGTGCGCCTAGGTAGATACATCCTTGTTCCATCAATCTCACAGTGCGCCCAGATAGATACATCAATCGGTGGTTTGAAAATGGAAATAAATTGCAGGAAGTTGTCTATCTGGGAGAAAGGTCATGCAGCTGAAGCCTATTTTGGAGCACTTTGCTCATCAGAATGCAGAACTGGCTGATGCGAAGAAATTGGAGCAGGAGGCTCCGGCGATTCCAACCGCATCACGGTCCAACTCCGCAGAGCCCCACGCAGTCCACAGCCCCGCCAACCCCGATTTCATGTATTTGCAGCAACTCTTCTCGCTTGTTTAGCAGCGAGGCCAAACTACCCTCATGACTGGCAAACAAACAAACAAACAAACAAAAAAAACAAAAAAAACCCCCCAAAAAACAAAAAAACATGTCCTGAAAACATATGCTAACCCAAACTTTCCTGGTGATAATGGAAATTTCGATATGATTGAAAAGACGAGGAGCTGAGTTAGAGCCCACTTAAATTTGTATAAAATCTAAGCATTTTATCTCTGTAAATTATGATACTTTCATTAGGAACCTTGAGACCCCCTGCTTTCCCTTGACAGGTTCCTGTATCTTTACTTTCCCTTCGTTCTCAGTTCACAGGTACTCTACTGCTTCGGCCTGGGTTCTGCTCACAGCTAGGGCTTACTTAGTCCATGGCCACACGGAAGCACAGAGGCTGGGAAACGTGGAGAGCAGATGGAATATTTGGTGAGTACCCTTCTCTCTCCCTCTACCGCGGTGCATTTGCTTCCCATGTTTTGGGATCTCCAAGATGGAACTTCAGCTAAATGCCACTTAAATGTACTTTTGCAGAAGAGCTTGCAATTTACATGACACATTCACTGTTTTGCAAAATCAGGATCTATGAAGCGATTTCCAGGAATATTCATTCCGCAGCAATGAGTCAACTCAATTCAAACATGGTCACAGTAGTTTTCTCTAATTGAAAGTGATTAGATATCTTTATGCTCATTTGTGTTTTCCAAGTCTCCTAGGAACATTATGTTACCTCCACAATTGGCAGGGGCGGTGGCGAGCGCCAAGAAAAGGGCGCCCCGCAGGAGGGAGAAATGGAAGAGAACGTTGGGCTCCAGTGTTTCCTAGACCATCCGTCTGCCCCTCAGTGCTTGAATTTGGAAGTTCCTCCCCCACTTAAGAGGGGAGCCCGGTAGGACATTCCATGTCAGATCAGAGAGCCCCAGGACACGGTAGGCCAGGCAGCTAAAGCATCACATTCTCTGATTTCTAAAACTCACGAGCACATTTCATTTCTCTTTCACAAATGGGTGAAAGAGGGTAACACCAGAATTCGACTTCCTTCACTTACAGCCATTCTCCTAGGACCCAGTCAGAGCTCTCGCTCCTGCCATGGAAACAGGCCTCTCTGCACAGCCCCTCGAGGAAGGCGGTGTGGGGCAGATGGGGGGGCCCTCGGGAATCGACGGGATCCGACCACGGTAGAGGCCGGAGCTCTGAAACTCAGGAGGGTGGCGATATTTCCTCCCAAAGAGCATCACCTGGGGCCGATACAAATTCATGTCAACGGTAGATGTGAGCCACCAAGGGATGGCTGGGATGTGTTTGTTCTCTAGAGCAGTGGGACCCAATCCCGGCTTCACAGACACTCACCTGAGGGAGATTTAGAGAAGACACTTGCTCCCCCCCAACCCCGACACCCAAACACAACAGGATCTGGTGGTGTAATCATGAAAGGATTCCAACTCTGTCAGTCTCTGCTTCTTTATTTCTTTATTGGTCAAGCCACCCTGACGAGACCTGCCCAGTTCACCTCAGAGATGCTGTGAGGGTCAAAGAAATGAACAGCTTTGTGGAGCTTGTTATGAAAATGTTAGGTACGTTTCAGTTTCTTCATCACGCTGCCTTGGAACCAAAGGGTCCTTTCCACAATAAGGGTAGTGAAAAACTTGGTGACCGTGAGATACGATGAATCTATGTGGCCCCTCTGGGGCAGAGCCTCATGACTCTGGACTCAGGGGCTATGTATGCAGTGATAAAGAGACAGGCCTCCGGGGCGTGGTGTCATTGGTAGTTTGGAAATACCATGGTGTTTTTCCGGGTCAGCGTGCATGCAAACCTGGGTATTATTTGAGAAAGAAATAGGGACCTCTGGGGGGCTCAGTCGGTTAAGCGTCTAGCCTTTGGCTCCAGTCCTGATCTCAGGGTCCTGGGATTGAGCCCTGTGCCCGGCCTGTGTTCTCTGTCACTATCTCTGTCTCTCTCTCTCTCAAATAAATAAAATCTAAGAAAAAAAATAAAAATAAATACAGGCTGACTTAAGGAAATTTGGGACAGGGCACCTGGATGGTTCAGTCAATTGGGTGTCTGCCTTCAGCTCGGGTCGTGGTCCCGGAGTCCCAGGATCGAGTCCCACATGGGAGGGGGGTGTCCCTACTCAGCGGGGAGTCTACTTCTCTCTCTGCCTCTGCTCCTTCCCCTGCTCATTCTTTCTCTTTCTCTGGCTCTCTCTCTCTCTCAAATAAATAAATAAAACCTTAAAAAAAAAAAGGAAATTTGGGATAAACAGTTCTATTTGTAAAGAATGTAAGTACTTGACCAGTAAAAGAGCCAGTACCGGTGCCTACATGTGTGTACGTCTGTGTCTGTGCACGTATGTAGCCCTGGCCCTTGACCTTTGAGAGGGGTCAGTACGGACTCAGGAAAGATCCAGTTTCTAGTCCTGGTTCTACCTTTCAATGCTTGTGTGATCTAAACCAGCCCATTTGCGACTCTGTAGGCCTTGGGCGTCACTGGAATTATTCTGAAGCTTTTTTTCCAGTCCTAAAACGCAATGGCTTGATGCATAATTTCACATGGTCATTCTAAATGTGACTTCAGGTTTTTGCTGTGACAACTTTGAAGACATTGCTAGTCAAACCACTGACTGATTTGACCCACGTCCTTTGTCAGGAAATTAGCCCCCTCTTATGTCATTATTTCTGTGGGAAAATATGAGCTGCTCATCAACTATTGTTATGGTTACACCATCTCTCACCATTTGCAGCCAGTCAGTCAACAAACGTCCATGGCTGGGCAGCCCATGTGTGTGAGGGGCTCCCGGAAGCTAGAATCCTCTTTATGGATTATTAGCCACCCTAACCCTGAGATGACTTCCACAGTGGTCCAAGTCCACCACCCGGTGCGGGAGAGAGGAGTACTTTCAGTTCCTCTCTTCCCTCAGGTGTTGATAGCACTGCTGGCTGATGGGGAACCAGCACACTGGGGTTGTCTCTGTTCTTCAGGATCAGACAGAAGATGTGACTCAGGCAACCCCATCCCTCGAAGTCTCGTGTGCTTGGTGAGATTGGAAATGTGGCAACTGAGAACACGAAGTTCTCCACCCGACCAAGGCTACCACAATGTCACCATAAGGCTTTGTGACTCTCTACGAGTTACTCAGCAAACTCACCACAAATCGTTTTAATTCTGGGTCAACTTCCCCAAACTACCCAGCTACTGACAGCACTTCCCTTTTACTGGTGAAAGGAATACCCAGTCTAGAAACATTCCTTGGGATAAGCATATATAAATTCAACGAGTATTTTTCAATGCTTACCATGTGTCAGGCAGCGTTCTGGGTGGGAGAGAAACCACCGGGAACACCACAAACAACTTTGCTTCATGGAGTTTACATTCTAGCTGATAGAAGCTGACAAAAAAAGGTGCTGTTTAGTTCTTTAGAACTTTTATTTTTTAAAGTTTATTTTTTTGTAAACTCTACACCCAACGTGGTACTTGAACTCACAGCCCCGAGATCAAGTGTCACGGTAATGAAAGTGTGTTTTAAACACTTATTTTTATCTTTGTCAAAGGAGGAGGATCGGATGTTTTTTATTTGACAGATTTGGCTCCATTGGTAACTCAGATATTTAGACCCGTGGCTTGCGGGGCTCAGGCCCTGCCGGTGTCAGGGGTGGGGTGCTGAGGAGAAAGTGCCCCCCTCAGATACCGTTTCCTGCTCCTGGCATCAAAATCAGTAGGTTCAAGCTCAGTTTTCTCCAAACCGATCCACCCCGCGGTGTAACTTTTTTTAGACACGTTCTGTTGCAAAGAACAGACCGGCACAGGTTAGCGGCTCTGGGGGCCCCTCCCACTCCTACCTGGACTCCTCACACTTGGCTCTTTTCTCTGCCCTACAGCCTTTTCTCAGTCATGAATTTGGTCTCCTCACTGCTGCTCTGCGCCCCTCCCACTCGGTATGAGCTCAGCACCTTCCCGGGAACCCATCTGCCCGATTTGTTCCATGTTTCTCGACGTACAACTTCAGGGACAAAATTCTAATGAGATCTCCTTGCCCCTCTTTGGGCAAACCTGTTCGTCCCAGGCCAATTCACAGGCCAGTCTTCTGGTCCAGTTAGAACCTTTGGTGGGACGTTGATGGAGAGGCTGTTGTAAGGTACGCAGTCCTGTCCAGTCAGGGTCTGCGGGACTGGGTCGGGCTCCTCAGCAGGCGCGGGAAAGGGCCCCGCAGACGCCATGACAGTTCAGTATGGTAGATGTGGTGAGTCTTGGCAGTCTCGCTCTCATATTTTCTACATAGTCTTCAGGAAATGAGTTCCTCTCCCCAGCCCCCATGAGACACCACCGTTGCATATCACTATTAGTGGAGCACTGACCACCGGTGTGCGTTTTTCCTTCCTGTGACTGGGGTGAGGATGATTAAATCTGCACCCACCGGTGTGGTTCTCCTCATTTTTCTGAGGCATATGGAGTACTGCTTCTTCCAAGGAAAGGTGCCGAATTCACTAAGGGGGTGCAGACCCCACTTGGTGTGGAGCAAGGAAAGGTCTAGACAGGGCTCTAGCAACATGGTGATGGCTGGTTCTGGGATCCAGAGTGAGGACTTGCTAGAGGGAAGGTTTATGACTCTGAGCCTGAAGGCTTCAGAAAAGGCCAAGGACATAGACTGAGGAGACCAGTCCAGATGGCGAGTCCAGAGGGCGGAACAAGGTCAAACACGGGAGACGATTCACGGATCAGGAGTTGGGCAAAACTGGAACAGATGGAAGAGGATGTCAGAACTGCTGAGCCCAGAGCCAAAGAGTGTCTGCGCTTGCTTTGGGGGACTCACCGGGTGCTACACAGGGGGGTAGAGCCAGCCTAAAGGCACGCCGCCGAGGGGGGCCTTCAGGAAGAGACTGTTTCTTCTGCATTTACTCCTGGTCACGTTCTCTTGTCTCCAGTCTGGGGAGGGTCATCCCAGCTGTCGCCCGTCACCGCCGAACCCTTTCCTCTCTGCTGCAATCCACTGTCGTGCCTCTCGCAGGCCCTCCCTTCTCTAACAGCCCGGAGCGGGGTGGGACCTGTTTGCAGCCCTGTCACCAGCTGGCTTTAAAGAATGCAGTCCGGAAGAGCAACGCGGCATCTGCCGTGCGGGGCGCTGCCCTGTGCCCTCAGCAGAGGCACGCTCGGAGACCAGCGCCTACGCTTCGTGTCTTCCCCGGGGGAACCCTGCTCCTTCATGATACCGCTCCTGGGAGGAGCCGCCTGTCCCTCTGCTGTGTACCCTGTCCTGCCCACTCCCCAGCCTGCTGATCCACCAGCTAGAGGTAGCAAGCAAGGTCACTCACTCTCATCTCTCTGATTCGCTCTCACAGCCTCTCACGGACTCACACCCCATCCTTCCGGTTGGGTCGTGACACGGTAACAAGTCACACCTGGGCCCCCTACCGCCCCACGCGCTGCAAATCTTCTTCCTGTCCTACTAGTGCTGTCTGAAAAAGACCTGAGCACAGCTCTCTCGTCAAAGATGACGCCGTTGCTAACTGCAGTAGGAGACAGTCCCTTGAACTGGGTGACCCTGAGGCCATTAAGATGTCATCGTTCCTGAGGGAAACTTCTTAAAAGTCAAGTTGCCCCACTTGCAAATGACCAAGCCTGAACCCCTATCTGTGCCTGGGGCGGCTTTTCTTGCTACACAACTGAGAATACCTGCAAGGTCACCGACCTAAGGATGACTTCTAAGCGTGGGGGGAACAGGCTTGTCCCCAGAATCCCTGTGTGGAACGCATTTACAAGTGGCAGTCCAGGGTCCCTGCAATCTTAGCGTGACATGAGGGAAGCACTGAAGGCACAACGGGCTTTTGAGGACTGGCACGGACCACGATCTCTCTTTTAGCTCCAGAGGACAAACTTAACCTTCTGGAACACAGCCTACCCCTAATTTGGGGGCTATCTCTAGTTCATCCATTATGTCTATTATACCTGCTTGTGCAATAGAAACCTATTGCTGATACAAACATCAAGTGTGGGGCGCCTGCATGGCTCAATCATTAGGCGTCTGTCTTCGGCTCAGGTCATGATCCTGGACTCCTGGGATCGAGCCCGGCATGGGGCTCCCTGCTCAGCGGGAAGCCTGCTTCTCCCTCTCCCACTCCCCCTGCCTGTGTGTCCTCTCTCGCTGTGTCTCTCCCTGCCAAATAAATAAATAAAATCTTAAAAAAACAAAAACAAAAACATCAGCTGTTACCTAAAGCAAACTCTTACCTCTCAAAACCAATATTTTCTTCCCGAGAAAAAAATGTATTTTGCTGTGGCTTCTGAGGTCCCTGTGGTTGGGTACTAACCCAGCAGCCCTAAACTCTGAGATGTTGACACTTGCTGAGAACATACAGTTTATAAGGAACCGGCCACTTCCCCCTGAAATTTCTCCCTATTCGCTCAATCGACTGCAACGTTCAATAGCAGGCCTTATCTTGGTCAAAGCTTTAATTCAACTCAAGAAGTATTCACGGGTTCCTCAGGGCTCTGCATGCTAGTTTAGCATCGGGGAACTGGTTACGGAGAACGCAGTGTGTGCAACGGGACCAAGTTAAGGGGCGCAAAGAAAAAATGCACCACAGGAGTGCTCAGGTCACCACTGATTATGAAGACGGAGACAAACGCATCCCCCCCTGGAGCCGACTGTGGTGACTTCTCTCCCTCCAGGAACGCACGCGTGGGACAGCACCACCTTCCAGGCCTCTCCCACCAGGTGTGTGAATGTGGCGTGGTCTGCAGGGTTTCCGAACTCATCCCCACACAGGCCTTTCTGCACCAACCAACTAGTACCTCCTGAGTGCCTGTGATGGGGGAGACACAGGTCCTAACAGACACGTTTACCTTTTCCACAGACAGCTCACCTGTTTCCCCTAGTCGAGTAACTCAGGATCCACAGTTCCTCCATCTCAGGCACCATCAAAGAAGCTGCAAGCGAATGACTCAGGCCCACGCCCATCACACAACCCTTTTTGTCTCTCGAACTCTCTACAAAGTCTCCTTTCTCTGCACCTCCAACCAAAAGAAACAGCTACCTGTACAATATCTGTACATCTGTTACCTTATTCAAGAGCAAGGGGTTGGGGAGTCCAAGTTGAGTTCCCCCGACATCTGTTACCTTATTCAAGAGCAAGGGGTTGGGGAGTCCAAGTTGAGTTCCTGTTGCGACTGTTACAGTAAATAAATGAGACCTTGGGAACGTCACTTGAACTCTCTGGGTCTCTGTTTTCCTCATCTCTAAAATGGGGTTAATAACAGACATTACCTCGCTGGATACCGGTGTAAGAACACACTGAGCTAATATTTGCAAATTTCTCAGCACAGGGAGCACATACTCAATAAATGGTAGATTTATTATTATTCTTTAATAATTACCTCCACCTTTGTAAGTTTGCCAGGCAGTTATATTGACCCCTGTTGGAGAGATGAGAGTCACTGATCCAAGGTTAAACAATTCATTAGTGGCATTCCAGGGCTTTTGCCTGCAGACCCCAGGACCCCCACCGCTCCCCTTTACCCCCAGTCAGCTTTGTAGACTTTTATTGAATGGGCTGCACTGTCCAGCACGAGAAGAGCATTCTCCTTGGTGAAGGTCAGTGCCACGGGAAGGGAAAGACCGTGGGTGATGATGGGCTTCAGGGTTGGAAATTCCTCAGGTTTTCCTAAGCATAGGACAACCTGACCGGAAATATCTGCAACAATCACGTTCCCCTGGGGATCAAAGGTCACGGCGGAGGCAGTTATTCTGGAGGGGAAGAAGAGGCTCAGCCCAAAGCTGTCCACCTCGCGGATGAGCTGCATAGTTGGGCTGAACACCTTCACCGTGGTGCTGCTGTACCCACTCCCCAGACCCGCAGGGTGCTCCACGACCGCAATGGCCCCAGTGAGCCAGGACACGGCCACCCCGTGGGGACTGCACAGATGAACTTGCAACCTTTCCATCCTCTGGAGGACCCCTTCCGGGAAGTCGACTTCCAGCAGGTGCAACGAGCCTGCCTCCGCATCAGTCACCAGGACCCTATTCTGAGGGGTGGTCTCCACGCCCCAAGGTAAGGAGAACCGGCCTCCAATGACAAGCTTGATCTGGCCAAAAAAATCAAACACTTTGATGGAACGGTCGCCGGCGTCGGTGACAACCACATGGCAGTCGTTGGTGACAGTGACATCAAGCGGGTACCTAATGTCCTGAGCAGCATCCCCCTTCTCTCCAAACTGATGAGAACATCCGCCCCTGGAGTCAAAGATCTTGACCCGCCTCCTGCCGTCGTGAACCACCACGACCCGCCCCGTCTTGGGACACAGCGCCAGCCCCGTGGGGTTGACCAGCTTCCCCCAGCCTCCGAAAGCGCGGTGGCAGGTGAGGGCCCCGGGGGCGCAGGACACGGCGCGGGGGGCGGCGGGGCCTGGGCGGAGCGCCGAGCCCAGGAGCTCCAGGAGGTGAAGCACCGGCAGGCAGTCGCTGGTGTCGCAGCCCCGGCAGGCTCGGCGGCAGAAGGGGCACTCGAGGGCCAGCGTCCGCGGGTGCGCCAGGGCGGCCACGCAGGCCAGGCACACCACGTGGCCGCAGGGCAGGTTGCGCGGGCGCCGCTGCTGGCGGTGGCCGAACCTCTCGAAGCACACCTTGCACTCGAGCAGGCTGATCTCCGCCTCGCGCATGAGCTCCTGCAGCGCCGGCCCGCTCCCCGACGCCTCGGCCCCCATCGCGCGGCCGCCGGCGCTCCGGTTGCGCCGCAAGTGCGCGGGGCGGACGCGTCCGGGCGCCGCGCTCGGTCACGGTCACGGGGCGGGGCGCTGGTCCTGACGTCGCGGGTCCAGCGCGCAGCCGCTGGGCCGCGCGGCCTGCTGTCCCCTGGTGGGCGCGCGCGGCACTGACTCCGCAGGGCCCGGGAGGGGGCCCTTGCAGGCTGTAGGCGCCGCGCGCGGTCAGACCCGTGACCTTCACGACCGTCGTGGGTGGGGTCATCTCCCTTTCCGCGCCAGGAAGCGCAGCTATTGAAGAAGCACGAGCGGGTTGCTCCGATTACCCAGGCTGTATGTGGCAAAGCAAGAACTAGAACTGTGTTCCACCTGTGCGCGGCACTGGGTGCTAGGCTCTGGGTGTTAGGCGCTGGGTGCTAGGGCGCTCCAGGCACGAAGCGCGGTCTTACAGCTCATGACGTTTATGATCTCACTGGGAAACGCAGACCCACGAGGGAAAAACCGAGGGGGTGAGGCAGGTGTACCTATTGGCTCCCATCACACTTGCAGTAAAGTAGCTACTTAGTGAGTACTTGTAAAGATGAATTCCTGTATGAACATAGCAAGGATAAAGGACGATAGAAGAAACCCTCTACATGAATGTCAGATGGGGAAGCAGTGGCTGGGAATGCCTTCCAGAGGAATATGAAATAGGAAGGCTGGTGATCATAATTGCTGTAGCACTTAATCTGTGCCTGCCTTCTTTTAAGTGGCTGACATAGATTAGCTTATTTAAAGCTCAGGACAATCCTATAAAGGGCTTATTATTTTCCTCACCCCTTTTCTGCAATAGAGTTCCCAGAGGCTAAGTATCTTGCCCAGGGTCACCTGGCTAGGAAGTGACTGGGCTGGGATTTGAAGCTGGGCTGTTTGCAGAGCTCTCACCCTCTTCTTAACTATCCCCGAGGTTCTCAAACTTGGTAACCTTGGCACATGCTGAATACCTGGGTTTCATCTGGAGGTTTCATTGGTTCAGAGTGCGGTCTGGGCAGCTGGCAATCGTTAACGCTCCCCGGGTGATTATAATGTGCGGCCAAGTTTGAAAATCACTGCACGCAGTCCCTTCAAATCAGCACCAGGTTCTGCTAGCTTCAGTCAAGGCTGAAAACAGAGACAATGATTGAAGGTCTGCAAACAGGAGATAACATGAGCTCTCTCAGGAATCCCTTGTGATGCTACAATTTCTCATGTTTAGGGGTCCTCCCCACCCCTCCCCACAATGCCTTACATGGACATTGTTTTTATAAGACCACGTACCAGATCACTTCCTTTCATTTTAAATCATTATATTATGACCTTCATCCTTTTAGGTGCTAGACTTCTGAGAAACGGGGATTTGTGGCCCCTTTTAGACCCCTAAAGGGAGCTTTAATGTAACAAAAATCACATCAAATAGAAATTACTTCCTGAAGTAATCTTTGAGTCAAGAAAAACATTCAGGGGCCTCAGTCGGTTAAGCATCTGATTCTTGATCTCAGCTCAGGTCTTGATCTCGGGGTCATGAGTTGAAGCCCTGAGTTGGGCTCCATGCTGAAGTAGAGCCTATTTAAGAAAAAATACACTCAGGGGATCCCTGGGTGGGTCAGTCGGTTAAGCATCTGCCTTCGGCTCAGGTCATGATCCCAGGGTCCCAGGATCCCCTGGATGGCTCAGTCGGTTGGGTGTCTGACTCTTGATTTTGGCTCAGGTCATGATCCCAGGGTCTTGAAATCATGAAATCAAGCCCCGTGTCAGGCTCCCTGCGTGCAGCCTCCTTAAGATTCTTTCTCTCCCTCTGCCCCTCCCCACCTGTTCTCGCTCTCTCAAAAAAAAAAAAAAAAAAAAAAAAGAAAGAAAGAAAAAAAGAAATATGAGAGCCACATATGTAATATTAAAATTTCCAGGAACCACTTTTTAAAAAGTAAAAGAGAAACTAGTGAAATTATTTGACACGTATTTTATTTAACCCTCACATACCCCAAATAAAATCATTTAGAGATGTAATCACTATAAAAATTATTAACGAAATTTTATAGCCTTTTTTTAGTACTAAGTAAAATCTAGTGTGTGTTTTACACTCACAGCACATCCTAATTCAGACAGACCCCACGTCAAATGCTCAGTTTCCACTGCTGGTGGCTACTGCATGGAACAGTACAGATAGGGATAGACTGTGCTCTAATATATTGCCTTCCCGAGATGCTTCCAGATTGATTTCATTGAACCGTGACTTTCTTCTAACTTGTCTCTGCTCTAATATTGTTTTGAGATGGACCCAAAGACTCCAGCTCATTGTTGGCTACGGCAAAGGTTCAAGTGACCCTTCAGTGACTCAGGCCGCCTGGGAATCCTACCTGCTTCTTCTTATCCTTTGCTGCCCCCTGCGGGGTAACTTGTAGTACTGCACCAAGGGGCAGAGGCGCTCAGTGAGGCAAACCAGAAAAGGCTTGGCTAAATCCGACCTATTTACGAATGTTAGCAGTAATTGCTCTACCACGTGGTGGTTAGACAGTACAGTGGTTTCTGGAACACATTGTGGCACGCACGCAGACCATCCATCCCAATGACGTACTGTCAAGACTCTAATGCTAAATTTAAACTGTGGAAATCTGTTTGGGGCATTTGATTGGGAGTTCAGGTTTTCTCACTTACATAGGGCTTCCAAACCAAATATTAGTGTCTGTTTGAGCCTCACAGTTGAGGATCTCCACGTTCTAGCCGGCACGCTTAGACGTCATTTTCTTCATAGTTTGCAGCTTCTCTCTGGGAAGAAATACAAACTATCTACCTAACCCAGCCACTCCCTCCCTCCCCACGGGTCCTTCTGCTCTACCAAAACATAGAGTCCAGCTTTCCTTCTTGTTCAATCCCAGAATTACTCTTTATCTTCACCCCCTTTTTCTTTTGCTCTTATCTCTGGAAGAGCTTAAGCCCCAGGAGAGCAAGAACCACATCTGGTGTTGCAAGACACCACATCCCCAGCACCTAACACACACACCTAAGACACTGGAGAAGACCAACAGATATTTTATAGATGGATGATTGGATGAATGCTTGAAGGATACAACTTGCAGGTATTCGACCCAGATATTGTATCTTCTCGTTCATGATTCTCTAGTATTACAGGAAGCACTGTTTAAAAAGTAACATTTAGGGGCATCTGGGTGGCTCAGTGGGTTAAGCTTCTGCCTTCCATTCAGGTCATGATTCCAGGGTCCTGGGATCGAGCCCTGCATCAGGCTCCTTGCTTAGTGGGGAGCCTGCTTCTCCCTCTCCCTCTGCTCCTCCTCCCTGCTCATGCTCATTCTCTTTCTCATGCTCTCTGTCTCTCTAAAATAAATTCTTTTTTATTTTAAAGTAGCATTTATCCAGGAACTGTGCTAAGCATTTTGCTTATCTCTAGAGCCAATGCTGATAGGTTTTTCAAAAACCTTATCGAGTCTAATACTCATACATACAGACAGACATTGATTAATAAAAGGAATGCCCTGACTCTAACATTTGGAGCTTCCTCTGATGAATCTTTCCTCCCTCATGGTTGGATCTCTGTGGATTTCCCCCGTGCTTCTCTCCAACATGCCTTATTTAGAAGGTTCTGGAATAGCCCGTCCATGCTTCCCTGCTTCTACCTAGAACAAGTGCTGATGGGTGTGGGACGAAAAGATCTGAGGAACAGAACTTGCAGTCAGGCTCTGACCTGTGTGCAAAGTACCACTTGGCAGGGGAGGGGAAACCGAGCCCCAGCTCAGGGTGGTTACAGCAGAGGTGAGGCTGAGGAATCTGAGGGAGTTAGTGCTCAGTCACGTGGACCCCTGGTTTTGCAAGTGTGGCAAGATATGCCACTCAAGTGCAGTTTCGAAGGAATCCCAGAATGATTCTAATGACCCCATTATATCCCAGTCTGTACCTGACAGTGACTGGAAAGAAAGGAAGTGGGAGAAACCTAGAAAAGACGCATCTCAATCAGGGAGGAGATGCACAACGTTCTAAAATAGGAGCAAGGACCGTAGGAGCTTTCACACGGGCCCGTGAGGCCCCAAGAGCAAGAATGCCCTTTGCCAACCTGAATTCGTCTCTCGCCGGTCAGGTTGGAGTTTCGGGCTAGCCCGTGATTCCTTGGACCCTGCCCTACAGCACCCACTCTGACCAGCTATCTGATTTTGTCACCCAGGCCTCGTGTGTGTGTGCTTTCTCAGGGGCGAGAGATTTGGCGGAGACGGGAATGGTGATCCAGGCTGGAATGTCTGCAGCGCCTGCAGAAAAACGAGCCAGGGATGTACGGTTGGCAACGGGAATCTGGACATTTTAATGTTTCTCAGTTTGCAAAAGGTGTTGCAGGGTGACATCCTTGATTTTCTGTTCTCTTCTCTTCCCTCCTGCTCTCCCTGAGTAGTGTCACCCTCGCTGACGGTGGGAGTGCCATGCCCTGCACGCATGCCTAATGCAGGCTTATGACACTGTAGAGTAAGGACCTGTGTGCAGGCTTGGAACAGGACTGCCTTCAAGCACCCAGCCATCTTCCTCCAGCACATTCGAGACTAGTTACATTTGCTGGACGAATCTATTCACAGGGGAAAGATTACATAATCACGGTACAGCCATATGGTAGGACATGATGAAGCTATTTTTAAAAAATCTTGTTTTTAAAGAGTCCTTAGTGACACGAGGGAAGGGCAGATGAAACAGTAGAGAAGACAGAAAAGATACAATACCTCCTTGTAATTGATTACAACTTTGCAGAAACATACCCGTGTCTGCAACATGCGCACGTGGGAGCAGACAAACAAGAAAAGGCAACATAGAATTAGCAGTCATTCTCTCTGCCGATAGGATTTGGCCACTTTTGTGTTTCTTCTCTAGACTTTCCTGTGCTTCCTGAGTTTGTTTGTAGTGAGAAAGTATTATTTTATTATTATTTCAATATAAATAAGTGCTGATGTTTCATGGTCTATTTTATTGCTAAATACTTCCCTTGATTATCTTCCTTCTAGCTCCGAGAGTTAACACCAATATTGAAACAAATTTCTCTTAAGACCCAGTGGTTAGGGGTCACAGGTTTTTAGAGATATCTTTTCAGTTCATGCATTAAAGCGACACACAATGAACAAAACTGGGATGTGATCCTTTGCCGACATCCAGCAGAGTGACTTTAAGCTTTAAGGTGCATAGATGGAATTCTATCCTGTCCCTACCAACTTAGCCACCCTGGAGAATTTGTAATGCAACGCTGGATTAGAAGGAAAGCACATCAGATGAGAAGCGAGGGAGAGTCAGAGCTGTCAGGATGAAAGACCGTTTTTCTTTTTTTAAAAGAGGTCTGAAGAATTTTTTAAATACCTTCAAAGAAAGTGTATTCTTGCTCTCTATATATACACTATATACTATAATATTATACTATAATACATATAATTCATAATACTATAATTATAGTATATAGTGTGTGTATGTGTGTGTGTGTATTTGCATAAACACTTGTAAATTGCTCTTCCTTGTTCAAATAAACAATGACAGGTATCCACTACAGTGGAGAATGGAAAACATTTATTTGGACTCCTTCTTCTGGGGTCATGTTTTTATTTGTCCCTTGATTCTTTTGCCCAAAAATCCTCTTTATGGGACAGTAGCTTCCACATCATTTTCAGGCAACCTTCTGTGGTCCCCACACCATTAACCCTTTATTATTATTATTTTTAAATATTTTATTTATTTATTTATTTGACAGAGAGAGACACAAAGAGAGGGAATACAAACAGGGGGAGTGGGAGGAGAGGCAGGCCCCCTGCAGAGCAAGGAGCCCCATGTGGGGCTCGATCCCAGAACCCTGAGATCACGACCTGAGCCGAAGGCAGACGCTTAACGACTGAGCCACCCAGGTGCCCCTAACCCTTTATTTTTATTTATTTTTTTCAAGATTTATTTATTGGACAGAGACACAGCGAGAGAGGGAACACAAACAGGGGGAGTGGGAAAGGGAGAAGCAGGCTTCCCTTGGAGCAGGGAGCCCAATGTGGGGCTTGATCCCAGGACCCTGGGATCATGACCTGAGCCAAAGGCAGGCACTTAACGTCTGAGCCACCCAGGTGCCCCTTGAGACTTTTTTTTAAAAGGTCAGAATTCTCCCAATGAGAGCACATAATATGTAAAAATAAAATAAAATAAAATAACAACTACAGGAGCGCCTGGGTGGCTCAAGTCGGTTGAGCACCCGGCTCTTGATTTTGGCTTGGATCATGATCTCGGGGTCATGGGATGGAGCCCCAACATTGGGCTCCACACTCAGTGGGGAGTTTGCTTCTCCCTCTCCCTTTTTCTCAAATAAATAAATCTCAAAAAAAAAAAAAAAAACCCAAGCACCTCAACTATATAAGAATATCTCAATTTTATTTAAGATTCTTTGGGTGCAAGTTGTAGAAACCAACCCTAGCCAGAGAAAGAGAAAAGCGGTCTATACCAGAGGGACATGGGGCATTCTCCCTAGCACAGCCAGGCTTCCGGAAGGGGGAACATAGAAACCCGGAGCACCGGGGGGCCCCTCTCCAGCTCCCATCTCCGTTTCTCTTTCTGCAGACCCGCGTGCCCTAGTTCTCAGCCCTGGATGGTGGAATGTGGCTGCTCCACAGTCCTTGGGGCCACACTTCAGTTGTGTCCACTCTCAGCCACTACCTTGCCTTTCCCGCCACAATCCTAACAATCCCGAAGAGAATCGGATTGGCCCAGCTCAGGTCAGCTGTCCATCCTTGGTTCATTCAACTGGGTACAGAGGTGGAGTCGGGTACTCATGGGTTCTAGCCCACGCTCTGGATGGGGGCAGGTCGCAGAGAGGCAAGGACCATTATGAAACTGGAGACTCCTAATTAATAGCTTTATAAGTATTAGAATAAGGCCAGTGCCTGAGAGCATCTAAGAAGGCAGTTCCTACATGGAGCAGGAGAGGTGGAGAGGTCAACAACTCTGAAGCCTAAGGAGGTTTTCACAGCATTCTGCTTATGACATATTTCTGGCGAGAGTCTCTGTAGATTTCATCAATATTGAAGGGGTTTATAAACTTCCCCATTACACACACACACAACATCAAGCAACTGCTTTTTTTATAATACACACCATACCATTAACATGAGCTGAACAGGGGCACCTGGGTGGCTCAGTGGGTTAAAGCCTCTGCCTTGGGCTCAGGTCATGATCTCAGGGTCCTGGGATCGAGCCCCGCATCAGGCTCTCTGCTCAGCGGGGAGCCTGCTTCCTCCTCTCTCTCTGCCTGCCTCTCTGCCTACTTGTGATCTCCCTCTCTCTCTCTGTATCAAATAAATAAATAAAATCTTTAAAAAAAACTCCAAACAAACAAAAAACATGAGCTGAACAATCCAAATCATTTATTAGGTTGTATGGTTAGAGAGATGTCTGTGTTAACAAAATATGATGCTAATGAAAACCAGAGAAGCTGTCAATCATAATGAAGTCATGAATCCAGCCCCAAGTACACTGTACTTCATAAGATGTTATCACTTAAACAGGATTAAACTAAGAAAACCAAACCAAAACAACAACAAAAAAACTCTGCCAAACTTAGAGAAAAACCTTCTTAAAATTTTTTATTTGTTAACAGTTTGGGGAAAATGTCCTTTTCCATATAGGTTGGTTTGTTTAATATTATCTTAAATATGTTTCTTGATTCTGTTACCCATAAAATTATATAAGGAGAAAAAAAAGTGAAAAGGGCTTCTAGGATTGAGGATAAGATGAGGGTTTACAGTAAAACTAGTATTTCATATAATTTCTTAGTCTTTTACCTTGAACCCTAGTAAAGTGTTACACGGCCTTAAGAGGTTCTAAATTTCATAAGAAGTGTCCATTTCTCTGCCTATTCTGTTTCCTTAAGTTATATGCATTGCATTTCTTTTACTTAAAAAAATTACTTATTGTTTTAAATTTTATTTTTAAAAATTATTTTTAAATTTTAATTATTTTTAAAAAAGATTTTCTTTTTAAGCAATCTCCACACCCAGTGTGGGGCTCGAACTCATGACCCTGAGATCAAGATTCGCATGCTCCACCAACTGAAACAGCTGGGACCCCCTTTAATTTTTAATTTTTAAAATTATACAACACATGCTGGTTGTAAAGAATTTCCTGCAATCTGTAGGTAAAACAGGTATATTCTTTGACCCCCCCAATTACACTTTCCTTTCTAAAGGTAGCTACTTTACCAATTTAGTTGTGTTCTTTTTTATAAAGTTATACACATTTGTGAGCAAAGATCAGTAATGTGATGTATAAACCATTTTTTTCAAGAGCCATCCAGTATATTTTCTTGCCTTAGTGTAACTGTCAATTGCCCCAAAACATGTTGATATCACTTGTTTTTACTCATCTCATTTACTTTTCTGTACATAGATATAACTTTTCAACCATGTAGTCAATTCCCCAACTTTTATGTCGTTCTTCAAAAACATCAACCTTCTCAAGGCAACGAATGTTGCATATTGAACCTGGAACAAGAAGAAAGGGAAACAAGTGAAAACGTTAATGAGGAAGGCCATCAAGGGGCACTCGGGTGGCTCATTTGGTTGAGCATCTGATTCTTGATCTTGGCTCAGGTCATGATCACAGGGTCATGGGATCGAGCCCCATGTTGGGCTCACACTCAGTATGGAGTCTGCTTGTTCCTCTTCCTCTGTTCCTCCCCCTGCTTGTACTCTCTCTCTCTCTCAAATAAATAAATAAAAAGAATGCAATTGGGGTTTTCTAAAAACTCATCAAATCATCTTATAAAAGCAGTGTTACCAAAGATTTTTCTTTTCTTTTCTTTAATGTTTTATTTATTTAAGTAATCTCTACACCCAATGTAAGGCTCAAACTCATGACCCTGAGGTCAAGTATCGGATGCTCTTCCAACTGAGCCAGCCAGGCGCCCCTCTTTTGATTTTTTTTTCTTAAGAACTTATTTTTTAAGGCTTTATTTATTTGACAGGGAGAGTGAGCAAGTGAGAGAGAGAACGCATGAGTGGGAGGGAGCAGAGGGAGGAGAGGGAGAAGCAGGCTCCCCACTGAGCAGGGAGCCCGACTTGAGGCTCCATCCCAGGACCCTGGGATCATGACCTGAGCCGAAGGCAGGTGTTTAACTGACTGAGCCACCCAGGCGCCCCCTCTTTTGTTTTTAATGAAAATGGGGAAATGCTAAGGGCAAACTGACCTTTTAATTGTTATTACCACTTAGAACTCCTAAGACCTTAAACTGAACATACCATCTCTCTGGAAGAATTCAAATGCCTTTCACACAAGCACACCACTTAGCTAAAAAGGCACATGACAGAGATCGGTCCCTTTTCTAGGATAAAACAGTCTTCAGTAAAAGGGTTTCTGACTTCCAGATTTTATAGACTTTTAGACACGAAGAGTTGGTAACAGCTCAAACAGTTAATTGTTGACTTTATTTAAAATATAAATAACTTACCGAATAATTTTTTAACTTCAGCATCTGGAACGTAAAATGGTGGGCCTAGGTAAAACAGAAAGACGGTGAAGAATAATTTCTACAGATCTAATTCTAAAGAGAAATTCTCAGAGCGTACTTCTCAGCTGATTTCCAGAGACTTAGGTAGAATTATTCCATACACAGTAATATTCATTTCAGATGTAAAATTTAGTGATTCGTCACTTCCATACAACACCCAGTGCTCATCACAAGTGATGATCATCACAAGTGCCTAATCCCCATGACCTGTTCCCCCCCCAGTCCTCCCACCACCACCCCACCTCCCCTCTGGTAACCCTCAGTTTGTTCTCTACAGTTTAGTATATGTGCTGCCGAAGCGAGCACTTCTCTACAGTTTAGAGTCTGTTTCCTGGTTTGTCTCTTTTTTTTTTTGCCCCATATGTTCATCTGTTTTGTTTCTTAAATTCCACATATGAGTGAAATCGTATAGTATTTGTCTTTCTCTGACTTATTTTGCTTAGCATAATATACTCTAGCTCCATGAACACTGTTGCAAATGGCAAGATTTCACTTTTTTATGGCTGAGTAATAATCCTGTGTGTGTGTGTTTGTGTGTGTGTGTGTGCGTGCGCGCCCCCCACATCTTCTTTATCCATTTATTAGTCGATGGACATTTGGGTTCTTTCCATAATTTGGCTATTTTGTAAATAACGCTGCAATAAACATTGGGGTGCATGTATCCCTTTAAATCAGTATTTTTGAATCCTTTGGGTAAATACCAAATAGTGCAATTGCTGGGTCGTAGGGCAGCTCTAGTTTTAACTTTTTAAAAGTTAAGGAACCTCCATACTGTTCTCCAGAGTGGCTGCACCAGCTTGGATTCCCACCAACAGTGTAGGAGGGTTTCCCTTTCTCCGCATCCTCGCCAACACCTGTCGTTTCCTGTGTTGTTAATTTTAGCCATTCTGACAGGCATGAAGTGATATTTCATTGTGGTTTTGATTTGTATTTCTCTGATGCTGAGTGATGTTGAGCACCTTTTCACGTTTCTGTTGGCCATCTCTATGTCTTCTTTGGAAAAATGTCTATTCATGTCTTCTGCCCATTTCTTAACAGGATTATTTAATTTTTTGAGTGTTCAGTTTTATAAGTTCTTTATAAATTTTGGATGCTAACCCCTTTTCATCTATTTCATTTGCAAATATCTTTTTTTTTTTAAAGATTTTATTTATTTATTTCACAGAGGGAGAGAGATCACAAGGAGGCAGAGAGGCAGGCAGAGAGAGAGAGGGGGAAGCAGGCTCCCCGCTGAGCAGGGAGCCCGATGCGGGCCTCGATCCCAGGACCCTGAGATCATGACCTGAGCCGAAAGCAGAGGCTTTAACCCACTGAGCCACCCAGGCGCCCTCATTTGCAAATATCTTCTCCCATTCCAAAGGTTGCCTTTTAGTTTTGTTGATTTTTTCCTTTGCTGTGCAGCTTTTTATCTTGAAGTCCCAGTAGTTCATTTTTGCTTTTGTTTCCCTTAGGGGACATATCTCGTAAGAAGTTGCTACGGTCAATGTCAAAGAGGTTACTGTCTGTGTTCTCTTTTAGGATTTTTATGGTTTCAGGTCTCACATATAGATCTTTAATTGATTTTGAACTTATTTTTTGCGTATAGTGTAAGACAGTGGTCCAGTTTCATTCTTTTGTGTGCTGCTGTCCAGTTTTCGGGGCTTGGGAATTTTAAAATCAGAATGAAGTTCATTAACAAATTCCTTGGCATTTCCTTCAACTTCTGGAGTATTGATATCCCATGACTCCTGCACTCACTCACTCACTCTCTACACATCCCTCCCATTTTGCTGCAGGCCATTCACTTTAAAGGAAATTTAGCTTCTGCTCCTTTCAAGAGGTATTCTGAATACCCGCCCCAGACAGAGCCTGTTGTGTTTTCCGCCCAGCCTTCGGCTTCCTGTGCAGGAATGGAATTTAAATCAGATTAGCAGGGCTAAGGTCTGTCTCCATTAATTTCCATTTCCATCTGATTGTTCTAGACTTAATTATGGATACCAGGGCTCATCTTCTAATGAGCTTTACAAGATCTGATTTACTCAAACAGAAAAAAAATATGAGCCTATGCAATTACTTATAAAAAGCCACACTTAAAAAAGAAAAACAACCTCTGTTCAAAAATCAAAAAGGTGATTTTTACAATACAAGTCTATATATTTGGTTTTCACTTCTTCCTGGAAATAAAAGTTCGGTCATGGCAAAGGTTAAGCATACAATGTTCAAGCACATCAAAAGGAACCCCAAAGAAAACCTCACTTTGATAAGTTCAAAACAAAGATCATTATTAAAGAATGCAATAAACTGTAAAATTTCAGAAGTTAAAAAGCCGTAAGAGTGCAGAGATTTGTCTGCACACCTCCTATAGCCCCACATCCGTGGCTCATCCGTTGTCCTATGAGGTTGTGTGTGTGTGTATTTGCAGGCGTGCACCTAACACGTCCCCACCAGCAGGGATGAATCACGGGTGCTATACTCAAAGCAGGGCAAACAGTCTTTTCCTCCTACTCCAGAGCTCACGAGACCTCTCCTTTATATTAGCGCCATCCATTTCTCCCTCTCTTCTAGAGTCTGAGCTGGGAACCGTGAACGAAATGGAAGACAAGAAAAATGTATATCAAGTGGGAAGAGGAAAAAAAAGTTTATAGTTTCCCTTTACCCAAACCAGACTTTCCTTCCTGTGTAAAAAAGCAATATTCTTTCTATGATCTAAGGAGCCAATAGTGCTATCTGTGTCGTAGAATTAAATCAGGAAATGAGGCAACATCTTAGAAAAAGAAAAACAAAAGAAACTTTACCTGCGTGTTTAGTGGGGTCATAAGAAAGAACGGCCAAGAGGTAGTGAAACCCTTTTCGCGTTAGGGACAGCATTACATCCGCATAGCTGAAAAGAACACAACAGTGTAAGGGGTTTCATTTCTCCACAAAGGCAAAGCCTGCAGGGGGCGAGTGGCAGGCAGGGAAACCAGGTTCACGGTCCTCTACATCACTGAGTTTCATTCATTCTTCATTCATGCATTCATTCATTCACTCATTCTTTCATTGTGTGGCTTATGCCCCACAAGTGGTGTGCTTGTGTGAAAGGCGTTTGAATTCTTTCAGAGAGATGGTATGTTTAGTTTAGGTCTTAGGAGTTCTAAGTGGTAATAGCAGCACATTCATACCCAAGAATGTGTTTCATTCCTTGAAGTCGATTCGCATCCTAAATGTCAAAAACAGCCGGCAAATTCCATCACCTGCCTATGCTGGCAAATGGTAATGATGGGACTCCGAAGGGGTTGGGCTTCCAGAGCCCGTCAGACCGGAAGATGTCATGTTGAGCCGAGCAGAGGCTCCTTCCAACACACACATCCCACAGCACTGAAGCTCCGGGGCAGGGCTTCCCGGACCAGGATGGGGATCACTGACCCGAGCACGTGCTGAAAGAAAGATGTTTGAGCTCCATCCTCAGAGCCTGATTCGATAGGTTTGCTGTAGGGCCTGGGATGCTGCAGTTTAACAATATCCTGGGGGGCTGGGTCCTCTCCAGGGGCACATGAGAGAAGTACACAACACAATCCCTTTCCTCTATCGAGTTGNGGGGGGGGGGGGGGGGCGGCGCCTGGGTGGCTCAGTGGGTTAAACCCAGCCTTTCCACTCAGTGGCTACATAAGCTGGACACATTCTTCACCTCTGTGGGCCTCAGTTTCCTCATCCGTAAAACAGGGATGAGACTAGGAACCAACTCACAGGTTGTGGTGTGTATTCAATGAATTTACACATACGAAGTGCTTAGAATGCTGCCCGGTATGAGGTAAGCACCTGGGTTGGTTAGGGCTAACTAACTAGGGCTGGCTTGAGTTGGGGGGGTCACATGTACTGGCAAGAGACAGTGCGAGACCAAAGCAAACTTTTGAACAAAAAACCCTGGGGCGCCTGGGTGGCTCAGTGGGTTAAGCCACTGCCTTCGGCTCAGGTCATGATCTCGGGGTCCTGGGACTGAGCCCGGCATCGGGAATCCCTGCTCAGCGGGGAGCCTGCTTCCTCCTCTCCCACTGCCTGCCTCTCTGCCTACTTGTGATCTCTCTCTGTCAAATAAATAAATAGACTCTTTAAAAGAAAAACCTTAACTTTCTGATTGTTGGTCTTAAGAAGAAGGAAGAAGTGGGGCACTGGGGTGGCTCAGTCTGTTAAGCAAACGACTCTTGATTTCGGCTTAGGTCATGATCTCAGGGTTGTGAAATTGAGCTCCATGTTGGCTTCTCAACTCAGTGGGGGGTGGGGAGGGGTTCTGCTTTAAGATTCTCTTTCCCTCTCCCTGTGGGCCCCACCATCCTGCTCACACCCTCTCTCAAAATAAAAAAATAAATCTTTAAAAAAAAGAAGGCGGAGGAAGAAGTCACTTGCTGTCCCCATGAAGGTGATCAGTCAGACTGGTTTGGCAGGGTTTCCTAGGACTGACACACTTCATTCCCTTTGGAATGCAGACTCAACCATTTTCCAAAAGATTCAGAAAAATGAGAGACATTTGCCCTGCTGATTTATGTCAGGCCAGACACCTGAGGGGCCCAGCAGCAAACACCTCAGGACTTGCCTGCGTGCAGTCAAGGCAGAAAAGATGCCCAGAATTAATGACAAGAATGAGATAAAGTTCGAACATGCTAAGTACCAGGACGAAGATAAAGAAACGTATTTCTCTGTGGGCTTGAAATAAGTTGTTATTCCAGTAACGAAGGCCAACATGTTCTCGGGTGTGCTTGGGGCTGTGCTCACTCACACCCACACGTGCGCACGTGCACACAGTGTGGCTAAGCTAGAACTGGACGCCCTAAACAAGACTTCTAGATGGGGTCTCGCTACTCGTTGTTAACCAGGGAACAACAGTTTCATGGTTCCACTTAGACGGCCTTTATATCTAGGACAGAGGAGGGGTTAGTGGCTGGTAGAAAACAGTGGATTTCCTTTGCTCTGACTCTAGTTGGCTTTCATTCGTTTATTTGACAAGTGTTTGTGAAGCTCCTACTATGTGCTAGTCATGGACTCTGCCAGTTGGTGAGGAAATAAGACCATGTGCCCGGTCTGCCCTTCGAGCGAGCTCTGTGAATTCCAGTTTGCTCCCCACCCTGTGGGCTGAGCCACACAAATCAAAGCCCCTGCAAGGACTAGCTTCAAACAAGAGGATGAACATCGCCAGGGTGGGGGAAACACCCACAGAGGCAGACATCAGCAGACGTGGGTTTAGTAGACATACGTGGTGTATTATGGAATCGAAGAGGCTGCACGGGATCCTGTGAGTTGTTAAAGGACATGGATGTCACACAACAAATGCCGAGGAGACACTGAAATGTGATGTGGATGTCTAGGCAGAAGAACAGAGCTAGAAATATAACAAGGAGAAAGGCAGGTACCAGGCATGATTTATTCCGTTATTTTCCCCAACATGGGGCACAGTGTGTATTTAGAACATGGTAGCAATTTAGTACGTGTTTGTTGAATGAATGAATGAAAGTAACAGAATTAAGGGCTCAATAAAGAAGCAAGGGTAAGAGACAGGTAGACACAAGCAAACGCTGAGGATGGTCCCTGAGGGAATGATGACGTCTAGGTGTGTGAGGAAGGGGAAGCTTCCAGAAAGAGGTGAAGGAGGAGGGGTGGCAACAGAAAGAAAAAGGAACACAGGAGTGTGAATGATCACTGAAGGAAAATATATATTAAGAAAATGTGTGGGGCTCTTGGGTGGCTCAGTCAGTTAAGTGTCCAACTCTTGAACTCAGCTCAGGTCTTGATCTCAGGGTCGTGAGTTCAAGCCCTGCATTGGGCTCCAGGCTGACTGTGGAGCCTACTTAAAAAAGAAAAAAAAAAAGGAAAGAAAAGAAAATGTGGCATGAGGGGCCCCTGGCTGGCTGGCTGGCTCCATCAGTAGAGCAGGGGACCCTTGATCTTGGGGCTGTGAGTTCGAGCCCATGTTGGGGTGGAGTTTACTTAAAATCTTTAAGAAAAAAAAAAGAAAAGAAAATGTGGCATGGTCTACTTAAAGAAGACTAGGTTTGGCAATCAGCTTGACTCATGAAATAATTAATTTTTAAGAAATAAAAATTTTATTTCACTGACGTGAATGCAAGCCTTTGGACATATGTTAAGAGTCTGCCTCCAGGGCGCCTGGGTGGCTCTGTGGGTTAAAGCCTCTGCCTTCAGCTCAGGTCATGATCTCAGCGTCCTGGGATCGAGGCCCGCATCGGGCTCCCTGCTCGGCAGGGAGCCTGCTTCCTCCTCTCCCTCTCTGCCTGCCTCTCTGCCTACTTGTAATCTCTCTCTCTGTGTGTCAAATAAATAAATAAAATCTTTAAAAAAAAAAAAGTCTGCCTCCATACCACGACATAATTCAACATTTATATGCTATCTCCAATAAGTACATTAGTGATATTTGGATTGGAAAGTACATTGGAACAGCCATGTTTTACTCTGTATGCTTTCTCATGTTTTAATTTTATTTTCTCATAAGAGTAGGTACAGTAAGAACGGTCAAAAACATCAGTAACCAAAGCTTTGACACAACGGCAGCTAATATTCAGAGAGCTACGGAGAGTAGCCAGGCACTTTCCGCTTGCGTCCTTCCCTTTAATCCCCACAACTCCTGCAGGGAGAATAAGGCAGGGATGGTGAGCATGGGGTTTGACCAAACTGCCCAGGTCTGAGTCGGAACTTTGTCATGTGCCTGCTGCCTGACTTCGGTCAAGCAACCTAATCTCTCTGACCATAACTCGAGCTCTGCGTTGGGCTCCATGCTCCATCCTTCCTGATCTGTAAAACGGGAATAATGGTGGCTTATGCCCCACAGGGTTGTTTGGTGGATTGAAGGTGTTGATAGAGTGTTTCAAGCAATGCCTGGCACACGGCAAGTGCCCCCACAAGGTAAGGTGAGTGGAGGCAGTGGGGGCCGTATTAGCAGACACTCTGCCATCTTGCAGAGGAGTCAACAGAGACCTGGAGAAGTTGAATACTTGGATCAAAGCAACACAGCTTGGAAGTGACAGAGCCACAGGCTTGTACCAGCTCCCCACGGCCATGGCCGAATCCTATCCTTTTGACACAAAGATGGTACTGAATTTAGGTCTTCTAATTCCAGATACAAAAAGCTATTTCAAACTAGTGAAAGTCTAACTGATTTTCCGGAGCTCACGAAAAGGACAGCATGTTAAATGAAGGCCAAAAAAGGGAAAGCCAGTGTAATTAAAGAAACCAAATTACTAACCGTTCACGATCGCCTGGGTTAACAGCAACTAATGCTCCTCTATCCCAGATCCGATCAAATTTGCCAACATTGGCTCTATCAGGAAGAAACAGAAACACATCTTAGAGAAGAAAAATCGAGTCTCCAACCAGCAGCACAGCGTCCCCAGTGGCGAGTGCTGGTCTTGCACCAGCTCTCCAGGGATCCGGATCCCTGGCTGCTTTCCTCGCATCTGCAGGGACTGTGGAAGTGGGTGTGAGGAGCTTCCTCCAGCTTTAGGAGCTGGTGGCAATGGCCTCTCCCTTCTGCCCTGACTTGGAGGCCCAGAGGAGAGCTACAGGACAATTTGTGACAACCTGCTCCTGTACCCCAAGGAAGCATCAGGGCCTTTCAGGAGATAAGATCACTTTCTGCACTTCGAAATTCCTTTCTGTAACCCATCAGGTGTGGAGTGAAGACACTGTCCTGCTCTTCCTCCCTTCTCCTGACCTGCCTCGAGTCCTAACGATGTTCTCCATATTTTGGAAGCTATCCAAGGACAAAGCTATCAAGTGTGCAGACACGGTAGGCTGTGGTCTCATCCATGCTACTGCACGTGGACGAGCGTCATCCAAAGCCCTCCTTCCCCCAGCTCCGCCTGGCAAGCACTCAAGGTTTTCAAAGGACAGATGAAGGATTCAGTCCTACCTGGGCAGATCAAAAAGGTTGCAACAGTACAAGGAAATGTTCCCTTTAGAGCTCTGTAATGAAAGTCAAGGAAAAAAAAAGCTGTTTAGTTAGGGGCTGCCTGGATGGTTAAGGAAAGACAAGAGGGGCAAAGCACAGCAAAAGGGCTGGGGAGAGAATATGGAATTAAACATGAAGACTGTGATTGGGGCGCCTGGGTGGCTCAGTGGGTTAAAGCCTCTGCTTTCGGCTCAGGTCATGATCGCAGTGTCCTGGGATCGAGGCCCGCATTGGGCTCTCTGCTCAGCAGGGAGCCTGCTTCCTCCTCTCCCTGTCTCTCTGCCTGCCTCTCTGCCTACTTGTAATCTCTCTCTCTGTGTCAAATAAATAAATAAATAAATCTTTTTTTTTAAAAAAAGACTGTAATTGTACTGTAAAGAATTTTTTTTAACAGAAAATAAAATAAAACCTTAAATAATTTTTTTTAACGGCACCGTGATTTTAGTTTCCGTTGCGTTTGTTTGTTCGTTTGGTTGGTTTTTTTAGACCTGTCTTGGGTTCTTTGGGGTCCACGCAAAGAGAATGATCATAGGGAGGTTAACCGGAAGATGAGTTAGCGATTATTTTCGGGGCTTGTTCCGTTTTAGCAATATTGACTTTAGCAGAGTCCTGATATTTTGACACTGTTGGAGGTAAATAAACGGGTTAACCAACGACCGACCGGGCAGGCTGGTAGAGGAAGGTCAGACACTTTGAAAGGCATTCGTGCCAAGTACAGTTGGGTCGACTCCTGGCTTTTCTCCCCTTCATTCGCCGGCTAGCAGGCATTTATTGCCCGAGCCCCTGGCGGGCAGGACCACCAGAGGTTCTAGAGTGTGGGTGCGGATCTGGTGTGTTCCCTGCCCGCAGCGAGGACAGCCTGGTAGAACAGAGAGGCGTGGGCGGGAGACGCATTAAGGACGGGATGGCCTGGGCTGTTCTGGGGCCCGAGAACGTGGGGACTCAGAAGACAGGGCAGGGAGCTGCCTGGAGAGCATCTGCTAACATTGCAGGAGGGGGAGTTGGGGGTGCAGTCCAGGGGCGTAAGGGGACATGGATTCCGCTGGGTCCAGGGGATGTGAGAAGCCTGGAGGGGGTGGTAAGAGGGAACGGCAAAAAGGGGGCTCCTGGGTGGCTCAGTGGGTTAAGCCTCTGCCTTCGGCTCAGGTCATGATCTCAGGGTCCTGGGATCGAGTCCCACATCGGGCTCTCTGCTCAGTGGGGAGCCTGCTTCCTCCTCTCTCTCTGCCTGCCTCTCTGCCTACTTGTGATCTCTCTGTCATATAAATAAATAAAACCTTAAAAAAAAAAAAAGAAGGAGAAGTCAGGACATGCAAGTGTTGGATCATATTCTGAACTGAGGCACCAAGAGGGGTTTATGAATAGAGGAAGGGTCTCTGAAGGCCAGGCTGGAAGCGCCGAGGGGGTGGAGCCAGGGGGCGGGCCAGGCGGCAGAAAGGACAGCCAGTGAGTCTCAACTCTGGGGAGCTTTGAAGGGCATGGATGCTGGGCCCCACCCACAAAGATTCTGAGTCAGCGGGCCTGGGGTGAGCCCTCCGACTGGGAATTTTGTGAGATCCACAGGCAGCCTTTGTAAATGTGCCCCTGAGGCTGAGAACCACTCACTGCTGCAGGACTGGCCTCTTTGGACTGAGTAAACTCCGGGGAGGATTTGAGAACAGGGTGGGAGGAAGCTGTAAAGTACTATTAAGCCTCCTGCTGACCTGCAATTAGTTTCAATATGTAGAAAACAGAGTACCTTGTGAGAGACCGAAGGTACCAAGGACGATGCCCAGACCACGCTGGACTAGAGAGCTTGGAGCGACTGCAGCAGCCAGCCTGGGAAGCCAAGCCGCAGTCTCTGCTCGATGACGTGTCGTGACCGCCAGCCTCCCTAATTTTCATCACCTTTCCCCCTTCCAACTCAGGATGAACCAGAGAAAGCCAAATACACTTCCCAAACCAATCCCACAGGAGGCTCCCTCTCTTTAGCTCACCTCCGCCTCCCGGGTGCCCACAGCCTCGCAGCAGCCTCCCTGTGGTTTCCAGCACAAAGCTCTCTCACCCCCTCCCTGCCTCTGAGCTTTTTCAGAGGCTGGTCCCTCTGAAAACACAGCCTCGCTTGTCTCATTTGGGTGGTCTTTTATTCCCACAGTCTTACCCCAAGCAGGCGAAGCCATTCCCCCCACTCGCTGTGGTCACAGGATGAAGACAATCCCCAGATCTATCACTTCCAGCCCAAACACCACCCGCTGCCCCCGAAACATTTGCCACCTACGCCTTGGCCATTCCACAGTTCTCTTAAACTCATCATCTGTTTTCTTTTTAAGTGATTTCTACACCCAACATGGGGCTTGAACTCACAATCCGGAGGTGTAGAGTTTCATGCTCTACCCACTGAGCCCGCCAGGGGCCCCAAACTCATCATCCTGAGAACAAAACTCATTTCCTCTTCCCCTTCAGCTTGTTTCTCTTTCATTCTCCACCATCCATTCCAGTCATCTGGGCTGGAGATGCAAACTCAGCTCTCCCTTCATCCGCACTCAGTGAATCCTAAATCCTGCCCGTTTGACATCCCAAACATTGCTTTGACCTGCCTGTCCCTCCACACGCCCTATGGCCTTCCGAGGGCAAGCCTTCAAGGGCTCTTCCCTGGACCTCTGCTCCTAGCCTCACATCTGGTCTCTCTTCCAGGAGGCGACCTCTCTTGAGACCGCAAGGGTGGTTTGTCTCCAAAGAAAATCCAGCCGAGTCATGCTTCCCCTTAAAGTCCTTACTGCTCAGGATGAAGGACCAGCCTCCCAGAGCATCTGAGACCATGCACGGGCCTGCCCGCCTGTCCCAGCTCCACCTGTCACCACGCTTCAGTAACCCACCACGAGGCTGGGTTAGGGGACGCTCCTCTTTGTTCCTGTTTTACCCTGTGTCATTACCCTTAGCTCTGTGTACGATAAACGGCTTTCCTCTGGGTTTTTCTTCTCTCCTAAGCGAAGAGATTCTTTCGGGCGGGGACTGTGTTTTTATCTCTACAGTGTCTTATGCAGGGTGTGGCACAAGATATTCTCAGAAACGCCTGTTTATAAATTTAAAAAATCAAGCAAATGCAAACCAAAACCATGAGTATAGATAGACTTTAATATCAGCTGTTATATATATTTGTGCGTGTCTAGCGATCACCTATCTTTTTCAGCCCTAGCTCCTTAAACTCTATAATGTCTGGGTAAATCTGTGTGAGAAAGTGGGGTCACCTGACACTTGGACAATACCCCAGGCTAAGAAGAACCTGTCTTACGGGGACATGGAAATCAGTATTTACCAAAAACAAGACAAACCTTGAAAACTTTGGCTCCAGGAATTTCCATGATGGGTTCTTCTGAGTAAGAAAGATTCTGCTCCGTAAAAAATTCCCGTATCCCAAGTTCACTGATTTCCACACCTACAACACTGTGTCCTAGGTCTGCAAACCTGCATGAAATCATATATTTACACTCAAAAAAATTTTTTTTAAAGATTTTATTTATTTCACAGAGGGAAAGAGATCACAAGGAGGCAGAGAGGCAGGCAGAGAGAGAGGAGGAAGCAGGCACCCTGCTGAGCAGAGAGCCCGATGCGGGCCTCGATCCCAGGACCCTGAGATCATGACCTGAGCCGAAAGCAGAGGCTTTAACCCACTGAGCCACCCAGGCGCCCTCAAATTTTTATTCCAAATACAGTACTAAATTAAAGGGTATATCCCCACAAACATTCATTTTCCTTAATTTTAAGGGATTTATATGAATTCGGGGTCACAGGGTTTCTAGAACTTGTAGGGAAGTGGATCTATTTATTCTGAAACTTAATAGTACATGGAATTCTGAAAAATTGATTTATATGACTTTAGGGAAAAAATAAAAATTCGGAAAACTATACCTTAAAATGTTGATCTACTTACCAATGGGTTTGATTAGAAGAATTTCTAATTTAAAAGCATCCTGTGGATTTTTTTTTTTTAAGATTTTGTTTATTTGAGAGAGAGAGAGAGCACAAACTAGGGGCGAGGCAGAGGGAGAGGGGGAAGCAGGCTCCCGCTTGAGCAGGGAGCCTGACATGGGGTGTGACCCCAGGACCCTGAGATCACAACCTGAGCCGAAGTCAGGCACCCAACTGACTGAGCCACCCAGGCGCCCCATATCCTATGGATTAGAAATACTTTTCAATTTCTCTAAACCAGCCCTGTCCATCAAAACTATCTGTGCTAAAATCTGTGCTTGGACACAGGTGTCTACACCTGTACCGTCCAATCCAGCAGCCACTAATCACATTGGCTATTGAGCACTTAAGATGTGGCTAGTGTGATTTATTGTTTTTTTTTTTTTAAGACTTTATTTGAGAGTGCACATGCATGTGAGTGCGGGGGAGAGGGAGAATTTCAAGCAGGCTCTGGACTCAGTGGGGCTCCATCTCATGACCCCGAGATCATGACCTGAGCTGAAATCCAGAGTCAGAGGCTCAATGGACTGAGCCAGCCAGGTACCTCCAGTGTGACTTAGTTAAACTGAAATAGCTACATGTGGCCAGTAGCCGCCGTGCTAGAGAATAGGGCTCTAGAACATTAGCATCCATTTTTACAATCTTACATTACCAACAATAAACACTATCCAGAAATTTATCTAACTGCCATATGCAAATAACTAGTGTTTTCCTGGTAAGCTTTGTAATTACAGGAGCCACAGGCTTGGGATCTTGGACTCCAGACAAAAGTGTTAGTGGCACAGCACTGATTTTTGTCAAATTAAATAAACACACAGATCAGTTCTGCTATAAGGCAACACAGGCATCCCTAAAAATCAATGTGCTATACAAAATCATGCCATAAAAATTGAAAGCCTTATGGGGGAAAAGGGGGGTGGGGCATAATTCTGAAAAACTCTGTCACAGTGGAATATTACTCAGCCATAAAAAAGAATGAAATCTTGTCACATGTGACAACAGGAATGGACCTTGAGGGCATTGCTCAATGAAGTAAGTTAAACAGAGAAAGACAGATACTGTATGGTCTCACTCCTATGTGGAATCTAAAAAAAGAAAGAAGAAGAAAAAAAAACCCAACCAAGCCCATAGATCCAGGGAACAGATTGGCGGTTGCCAGAGGTGGGGATGGGGGGCGGTCAAAATGAGCAAAGGGGGTCAAAATTCCCAGTTAGGAAATAAATAATCTCCATGGGGATATAATGCGCTGCTTGGTGACTACAGTTAATAATATTTAAAACTTGCTAAGGGAGTAGATCTTAAAATTCCTCATCACAAGAAAAAAAGCTCTGTAACTATGTATGAAGACAGATGTTAACTAGACTTACTGTGGTCATCATTTTATAAGATTTACAAATCCCAAATCATTATCTTATATACCTAAAACTAACACAAAGTTGTGTGTCCATTTTATCTTAATTAAAAAGTTTTTTTTAAAAAGCTATTACATGGGGTACCTGGGTGGCTCAGTGGGTTAAAGCCTCTGCCTTCGGCTCAGGTCATGATCTCAGGGTCCTGGGATCGAGCCCCGCATTGGGCTCTCTGGTCAGCAGGGATCCTGCTTCCTCCTCTCTCTCTGCCTGCCTCTCTGCCTACTTGTGATCTCTCTTTCTCTGTGTCAAATAAATAAATACAATCTTTAAAAAAAAAAGCTATTACACATTTGCCATCACTTATCTCTGTAAATCAGGATTTTCTCAAAAATCTACAGTTATACTTTAGAAATAAACTGAATAAATAATGCATAAGGGAAAGAAAAAAAAAAAACCTGTCAGTGCCCCATTAAAAAGAAGAAAGACAGGGGGCGCCTGGTTGGCTCAGTTGGTAGAATGTGTGATTCTTGATCTCTGGGTTGTGAGTTCAAGCTCCATGTTGGGTGCGGAGATTACTTTAAAAAATAAAACCTTAAAAAAAAGAGAGAATGCCAGGAACCTAACAGAAATGGTGGCACAGTGTTTCAAACATGTTAAATGGTTACAAAATATATAAACACCCCAGAGTGTTGGAAGGGCTGCAGCTTGTGAGTTATTGTGCACTGACTGAGGGCGATTACTGGAAGTTCTAACCCAGGCTGCGGATGGGAGGGGCTCACAGCACAAGGGTCAGCTGGGGTGTCCGGGAGCCTGGAGGAGCGTGCACGGATGCGTCCTGTCCCTTGTCCTGTCCCTTCACACTCGGCTGCCTTCAGCTGCCTGTGGTTTTCTGCTCTTGCCTCATGCTTCTTGCACACAAAATGACACATAAGCGAATGTGAAATCCACGTCCTGCTCGAGGTGCTCCCTGATGTAACAGTGGAGTCCGAGTGAAGTTAGCATTTTCAAAACAAGAGGTAAAGGGGAACTGACTGTACCTCTTGCCCACACAAGACTATCACTTTCAATGAGGTCAGAGCATAAACTGTTTACAGTTCTAAAATACACATATTAATAGCTTGTCTAAATTTGTAAGTTACACATAGGGAATATCTTTTAACGCCTTATTTTATTATTTACTTATTTATTAAATAATTGAATTTTTTATTTTATAAAGTAGGCTCTACGCTCAACATGGGGCTCGAACTCATGACCCTGAGATCGAGGGCTGCATGCTTTTCCAACTTAGCTAGCAAGTGCCCCCACTTGAGGACAATTTAGTATTTTTTAATTCTCCATACAAAGTTATCCAAACTGGCTATGAGGATTTTTTTAAAAGATTTTATTTATTTATTTGAGAGAAAGAAAGCGAGAAAGAGAAAGAGCACAAGCAGGGGAGCAGCAGAGGGAGAGGGAGAAGCAGGCTCCCTGCTTAGCGGAGAGCCCGACACGGGACTCGATTCCAGGACCCTGGGATCATGACCTGAGCCGAAGGCAGACAGTTTAACTGGCTGAGCCACCCAGGCACCCTGGCTGTGAGGATTTTTATTTACATTTGCAAATTAAAGCAGAGCCTATTATAGACTGACATAGGCTGGATTATATTGGAATAAATTGTCCTTAAAATAAAAACCTAAGGAAAGGTGTTAAACATTTTATTTTAATGCTTTTGGGTCTTGCCTCATAGTTACTGATTTACATATCTGATATCTGGACAGACCTCAGTACACAAATTAGATACATAAACGAAAAACCCTCTAATACAAAAGCTTACCTGCCATGGTAATAGCTCAGTCCTGGTATTTTTATTAACAAATGACTTCAGACCCCAAATATTAGACAATCACATGTAATTGTCTGTTTTATCATTCCATTTCCTAATCTTGTCTCAAAACCTCTGCTGGCTCTCCATTGTTAACACTTAAGGACAGGACAATAAGACAATCTGTTTCTAGAGTTAATGTTTTTCTTGCAAGTAGTTTCCAAAGCAACTCTTCTGGTTCAGTGAGTTGGTTAGGTGTAAGTCTAGTGATACAGTTTAAATATTCTCAGTTTCGTGGCTGCACTAGAACCTGACGGGCCCGCTGCCATGTCTCAAACGCTCAGCTACTCCTTGAGCATGGGGATGGGCTGGTTGCAAGAATGGCACATCTGTACTCGAAAATCAGCTCTGAACGCATCTGGGTTTCTCTGGGTCAGCCACCTACATTTATATAGGAAACAGAGCACTTCCAAGTTACTAGATTTTTAATTTACTAACTTTTTTAATAAATACTTTGGAATGTTCTTTCCTGCCTAATGACCAAAATTCTCAATGTTCTAGCTTATAAATTAATGGTACATCTCAGCCGGTATAATAGCGTCCGTGCAGGGTGCCTCACTGGCTCAGTCCGTTACGCGTCTGCCTTCGGCTCAGGTCACAATCTCAGGGTCCTGAGATCGAGCCCCGTGTCAGGCTCCTCGCTCAGCCAGGAGTCTGCTTCTCCCGCTGACCCTCCCCGTTCTCGTGCTCTCTCTCTCTTAAATAAATAAAATCTTAAAAAAAAAAAAATAGTGCCCGTGCATAATCACTGCAACCGAGTTCTGCATAGAATATGATTGCCGGGTTTGTGACTTTAGGGTAATCTATAGTAAGAGTGGCTCAATAAAGTGAATTCTCTTCACAGAGAATTACTCTCAAGAAATACTTTCTTCATCCCTGGTTTTATAACAGTGATTCTTGAAAATAATCACCTATGTGCTCGTAGTGGGAGGGGAGAACTGGGCTGAACCGTGGGCTACACACTGTCTTGCCCAAGAGTTGTAATTCATTTTGAATTTTTCTGTCCACCTCTCTTAAAAATGTCTAAAATTAACTCAGCCAAATTCCTAAACCACCTACAAAAATGAAACTGTGCACAAAGATGTCACAGATATAAGAAAGCTAGTCCTCAGTACCCCGAGTCCCCACCATTGATTCCAAACGACGTATTTTTTTTCTTAGAAACTCAATACAGAAAGACGAGATCACACCAGTGGTTTGTGCTGTGTCTTACTGTTTGAGAATATTATCTCTATGAACCCATCAGTAATAGTCTACTGCAAATAAACAATTCCTGCGCATTTCTTGAGAATGGGATTTTTAAAGCTACGTCCTATTAAATATTCAAGCAATGTATTTGTCATCGAGATAAGAAAGTGTATGAATGCTTATCTGCTCTTACCATTTCATCTCAACCGCTTTTCCACAAAGAGGAAAAAATACTCTCAGTCCGTTCTCACCCTTAAGGAAAGTGTTCAAATGCTTCTTTAATAGCCTGCGGAGGAAAAAATGTATTTTTGTTTTCGTTAGCCCAGTGCACGGAGGAAAAGACTATACTCAGATGACACTAAGTACTTATCATACATCATCTCCCTGAATATTCCCCACAACTTGACAATGAAGAAAACATTCATTATTGTTCTCTCCAGTTTATATATGAAGGAAGAGGGAGGAGAAAGAACTCGTTTCGTCACACCACTAGTGAGTAGGGAATCTGACTTAACCCCGGGGCTTTCCTCATTAGTAACTTCAAGTTATCTTTTCTTGATGTTTTGAAAATGCTTTATTAATTTTCTGAATGTGTGTGTGTGTGTGAGAGAGAGAGAGGTGGGGAGCATCTGTACTCACTGAATTTTTCAACACTCGTTTTATGGGAAGCTCGCTAAACATGTAATGGGTCTCAGACTGTGAAGCTCTGTGAAGTTTAATTCTGTAGTTAATTCCCTCCGTAGAGACATGGCTCTTCTAAAGTCACGAGCATGACAAAGATAACCCCTACAACCATACAACCCATCTGGGAAGAGGCCCCTACTACCACTCAGTGTACAAACGTGATGATGATGATGATGGTGGTGATGATGATGATGATGATGATGATGATGATGGTGGTGATGGTGGTGATGGTGGTGGTGGTGATGATGATGATGTCGTCATCCCCTGGGAAGTCAGGCGGTTGTCTACAACGAGCCTGACCGCTTTACCCAGCACTGGCTCAGACAGACCACTGCTGTTCCGAAGCCTAGTGCTACTAACACATTGCTCAACATCTTCCTCCACCGCACAGATAACTCCTTACATTCGCACACATGCTGTCAGGAAGCAAAGTCAGGACAACACCTCTTTTCATGGGGCGCCTGGGTGGCTCAGCGGGTTAAGTGTCTGCCTTCGGCTCAGGTCATGATCCCAGGGTTCTGGGATCAAGCCCCTCATCAGGCGCCCTGCTCAGCGGGGAGTCTGCCTCTCCCTCTCCCTTTGTCCCTCCCCACTCATGCTCCCTCCCTCTGTCAAAAAAAAAAAAAACAAAAAAAACAACAACCACTTTTCAGTATAAAGAGGTATATACATAAATGTGGGCATCAGCTGTATATATAAATATGCATGACCAGTATCCTGGTGTTACGGGGGCCTAAGAGAAAGACGTATTTCATAAATCTCAGATGCCTGCAACTGTAAGTCACGCCTTAATTTATACACCCAGGGAAGAGAGAAGATGGCCCATCAACCTGTGATGTGGCAGAGATGCTAAGACATTAAAAACTAAACCCGTGCTTCATAAATTCCGTCAAATAACGTGTATCTATATTACTATTTCTATTTCCAAAGCCAGTTTCTGATAGAGCGTTTCTCTGTCATAAACCAAACATTTCTTACTGATGTCCTTGCTCCTGATGGAATCCAATTTTGCGGCTCACCCACTTTTCTTGCCACTCTTCCAGGGTCAGTACTCGGTTTCTCTGTACCTCAGTGTCGGCGTACTCTTCAACATCAAGTAAGGTTCTTGTGTCCTCCATGGTTCCTGAGACACCTTTGCCCTCCAAGTAGAAGGCTCCAATGCCTGCACCGAAAATATTTGGATTGCTGTCATTTAAGGGCATGGAAATTCTATTGATGAATGAAATACAAACCTCTGGGTGCCTGGGTGGCTCAGTGGGTTAAAGCCTCTGCCTTTGGCTCACGTCATGATCTCAGCACCCTGGGATCGAGGCCCGCATCGGGCTCCCTGCTCGGCAGGGAGCCTGCTTCCCTCTCTCCCTCTGCCTGGCTCTCTACCTACTTGTGATCTCTTTCTCTCTGTCAAATAAATAAATAAAATACTAAAAAAAAAAAGGAAATACAAACCTATTATCCTTAGCAGTCTGGCTTTTAAAAATATTTCACCATCCAAGGAAAAGCCATCTGAAAAATTACTTTTCAGTGAGTCTGATGGTAGAGGCATACCTCCTGTTACATATTAGGAAGGATCTTTAAATAAGTAGAATTATATCTTAATGTTAGATTCTAAAGGGCTTAAGTTTTTAAAAAGGAGAGGACAAAAAAAAAAGAAACAGGCAGGCCACACTTTATAATTTTTGTAAGCTTAGAATTTTTTCTAGCTTTAGTTTTTAACATTTCCTTTCAAGCTGACTTATTTTTTAGCCATGGTAATGCATATGACTGAAAGAGTTTCAGAGTTATGAAGATAGCAATCCCTATTCCCAATGAGAAAGGCAACCACCTTGAACTCTCTTAGCTGAGTCTTAAAATCTAACTCTGTATCTCAGAATAGCATGCTTATTTTCTATCTTCTTGATTTTTCATTCCTAGGTAGCATGGGGAAAAGATACCCATTTTTCTCTCTTGCAACTTCCCAACACACACACACCACCTTCTCATTTTCCCCAGCCTTTCAACACAGACACAACCTACTTATTTTCAAAGTTTATTTATTTACTTATTTAAGTAAGCTCTTCATCCAACGTGGGGCTCAAACACCCAACCCCAAGATCAAGAGTCGTGTGTTCCTCTGACTAAGCCAGCCAGGCACCCCCACATAGACGCAGCCTATTTTTGATTAAATATTTGGGATACACATGATGATGACAAATACTATTCACAGGTAAATACTTATTCACAGCTAAATACTATTATTTAAATATGTAAAATAATATTCACAGATGAACCACACATATTCTACGATTACTTTTCCTTTTGTGCACAACTTGTTTATTCTGCAGTTAATAACGGTCTTGCTTTTTCCTTCATAAAATTCCTATGTACTTGTTACTAATTCAGCTCCAAGCTCCACCAGTTATCCCAATATCCTATCAATACACTCTCAATCTCTTTGTTATCAGATATTTTACCAAATCACCCTCTTGGAAAAGATTCTCTGGAGACTTCTGACCTGCATGCTCTCCACTCTTATTGCAAGGGTGCATAGGAGAAAAGATTTTTGCAACTTTGCATATCTTCATACTATTCTTAATCCTTGATGTGTAGTTTGATGGGTATAGAATTCTTGGTTAGAAATCATTTTTTCTCATAATTTCAAAAAAGTCATTCCATTGTCTTCTAGCTTCCAGAGATACTGCTCAAGTTCAAAGACATTCTGATCTTGGGCGCCTGGGTGGCTCAGTGGGTTAAAGCCTCTGCTTTCGGCTCAGGTCATGATCTCAGCGTCCTGGGATCGAGGCCCGCATCGGGCTCCCTGCTCAGCGGGGAGCCTGCTTCCCCCTCTCTCTCTGCCTGCCTCTCTGCCTCCTTGTGATCTCTCTCCCTCTGTGAAATAAATAAATAAAATCTTTAAAAAAAAAAAAAAAAAGACATTCTGATCTTGATATAGTCCATGAGGCCAATATGCTTTTCTCTCTAGCAATGCTTTTCTTTGCCCTTAGTTTTTCCAATTTCATAATTCTATGCTTTCTTTTTTGTTTTCTGTTTTCAACCACTTGCCCGAGTTCCTTTAATCTGGAAGGTTATATCCCTCAATGCTGGAAAAAATCTTGAATTATTTAGATGATTTATGTCCCCCTTTTGTTTCTATTTCTTTCTGGGACCATTTTCATTTGGCAGTAGAACCCCATGACCTAGTATTATCAATTTCTCATATTTTTTTTCTATTTTCCAGCTCTTCATCTTTTTGCTCTATTTTCTCAGAGACTGCCTTAATTTTTATCTTTCTACCTTTCTCTTTCGTTTTTAAATAGTTTCTTTTTATTTGGTTTTTCTTTCCTGCTGTCAACTCTTTAATTTCCAAGAGCATATTTTTTGTTTCTGATGTTCTTTTTATGTTATTTTCTTATTTCATATATAGAATGTATATAGTTTCTCTTCTCTACGTATTCTGCTGCTTACAAGTCACTTTTTCTGTTAATTTGTCTTCTGTCTTTCCAACTAGTGACTTTCCTCAAATGCAGAGCAATTATTATTATCTGCTCCTGTTTAAGAGTAGTCCCAAAAAGCTGATTAGATGTTTAAGTATGTGGGTGGGCTCATTGACTGGAAGCTTAACTGTAAAGCATAGGAGTGGATTTCATGTGGAAATCTAGATGTCATTATTTTTATTTTCTTTTGACTGGTCAGATTATCCATAGATGGCTCTCCCAACCCCTTGTTGTAAGGATCGAGTCTTGGGCGCCATGGTTCTATACTTAGAAAAGGATAGAAGTGAGAGAGGGTCCCAACATTCAGTTTGCCTGTGTTCAACTAGTCTCCGAGTTCAGTATGGTACTCAAATCCCCAACTGTATATTCGTCTCTCCCCAGTCTAGAGAGTCCTTACCTTCATCAGGAATAACGCCTCCTGCCAAACTCTGCTGGTGCCATAAGAGACAGGCAGTTACCTTGTTGCGGAAAGTTGTGAAAGGGATCTGGGAATGTAGCCTTTTCTGAACCAGAATTTCAAGCAATATTTCTAGTTTCAATCATATCCTTCTACCTCCTGGAGGAACCGGGTACCTCTAATTCCGGAGCACTTGGGACTCTATAATGCAAATAGGGTTGTTTATCGGCTGTTCCCATTGCTGGTTTAGAATTTAGTTTTCTTCAGTCTGCAAAATCCTTTACCACTTGTCCATCTGCTTTCTAGATTTCAAAATTTTATTGCATTTATCTCTTCATCTGTTCTATCCTAGTGGTTTATGCCTTTAAAAAACCCTGTTGTTTGGGTGGGGTTTCAAGAGGGAGTGAAAATAGTTAAGTGGGTTTGATGTCCTATCTCTATTCCATAAGTTTGCATTTTCAAGCAATTTTCTGGCAGTTTCTTTTTTTGTCTGGGAAAATGCACACAAAGGAACTGAGGAAAAAAAGAATACCTAAACATAAATGCAAATCTATCTGAAGGTATGAGGAAAATGTCTGTCCTTTCAATGTGTAAGGACACTGAACTGTGTAATAGTAAGGGCAATATAACTTGATTAATTCTAACATTCCCTTTGAATCAGTGAAACTAATTTGGTTTGGATTATACCATGCTCTTATTGGCAGGTCTAATTTAATGATTTATCAGTGAGAATAGCAAACATCACCTACAAGCAAGTATTTCAGGAAAAGTTCCCTTTATTGCAAAATTTGATTCCAGGGGGCTGAGGATTTAAGAAGGCACCCCCTCCGCGTCCCAAGAGAATTGGGAACATAAATTCTCTTTTCAGAAAATATTTGTCAACAAATGCTTTTGCAAGGTCCTGTTGACATCAGAAGGTAACTCAGTTTTCTGAGAGGTCAGAGCAAAGTATCTGATTACATTGGGTACGGAAAAGCAAGAGAGTTACAGTTTTCCCATCTACATTTTCCGCCAGAGACTTTGGAACCTGAGCTTGAGCCTTCATAAAGCAGTTCTGTACTTAAAACAAAAGGGAAGCATAATTTCGTCACAGAGCCAGGACAACCTGAAATTGGACAATTCTATCCCTTTCACAGAAACGTGAAATATAAGTTAACATCATGTATATAACTTAACCACATTTTAGCTGTTCTAATAGGATCTCGGTGTGTACTTGCCTGGGTGCTTTTGGAGAGAAATAAGAAGTTTCCTTCTGTACCAAGCTAAAAGGGCAAATTATAAGAATCAGAAAGGGCAAAGTTCACAAGTGTTCCTACCCATACAAGGAAGCAGCAGATGTGCTCCTTTGGCCCCCTAAAGTCCTCTTCGGATGGACTCTCAAGTCTGGTTTCCGCTCTCACCTTTTCAAAAAAACATGTTTCTGCTTTCAATTTATTTGTAAATGTTGTTAAATTGAATAATAATTTCTCTAAAGTGGGCAGATTTTGAGTAGGGCTCAGTGAATATTTAGATATGCATACGCGTGCATAAGAACCTTGGAGCGAGACAGAATATTCACAGCACCGCAGTTCCCACTCCCCCACCCCCACCCTCGCCCCCAGAGCATCGCTCACTATTTAGCAAGTACTTCTCTTATCTTAAAAAACACTAATACAGAACCATGCTTTGGGGGCACTTTAAATCATGAACTCAGAAAGGTCATTCATTGCTCGACCTCGTTATTCCCAGGTTCCATTCTGTTTCCTGAACCCCATTTCAGGGCGTGGATTGCCGGGCTGCCCGCGCTCGTCAGGACGCCCCAGTCCGGAATCCGATCACAGGCTCGCGCCCAGCAAGTCGCGCCAACCCTCCCGCACCCTCCGTGCGCCCCGGGAAGCCTACCTCGCGCGCCGCCAGCAGCCTGCGCCCGGTTCCGGCGCCGCCACGGGTCCCCAGGATCGGGCCCGCGCGCCCCGCCCCCGCCCC
>LNAC01000435.1:784057-868775 GCA_002007465.1 Ailurus styani | reverse complement strand
GAGGAAGGGGGGCTTCCCGGGCTGGCGCGTAGCCGCCACGGGGTTCCCCGGTCCGGCGCGGGGTTGAGGGTCTCTCTTGACGCGCCTCCAGTGCCTCCTTTCTGTGCAGCGGTGCCTTCTCCCCCCGACTCCTTGCCCTTCTCCGGCGCAAAGGTGAGCCCGGGAGGCTGTTGCTTCTCGCACTCGGGAGAAGAGACGAGAAAGCGCTTCGAAGAGCCGCGCGGCTGCGGCCGGCGCCGGGAGCGTGGGGGCTGCCTCCTGGGGACTGTCAGAGCCCTGTCACCTGGGGAGCGCCTGCGGCCCGCGGAGAGCCCACGGTGCGGGGGCAGGAACTCCCGGCCGGTCCTTCCCCGCCGAGGGGCGCGGCGAGGAGCCCGCGCTGCCGTGCAGGTGGGGCGGTAACACTCCGGCGCGGCCACCACGCGTTCGCCCTCGGGCGGCATCGCCGGGTTGCTGGGGCGACTCCTGCGGGCCCGAGCGCCCCGGGCGGGGGGCGGGGGGCGACTCCGGCGTGCTCGTCAGCAGCCCGGCAGCTGGCAGGTGGAAGAGGAAGGAAGCGAGGCAGGCCCAGCTGTAGAAAGTTAAGGTTCCGTAACGTGGACTCGAGCCAGATGGAGGCCCAGCCCTCCCCGGGAGGGGGTGCGGGCGTCCCCAGCCCTCCGCCTCTGGGGGGCCCGTCACTCTGCAGCGGTGCACACCACTCAGGGCTGCCGCGTTTTGTTCGGTCAGCTTTGGGGGGTTTTGTGTGTGTTTTTTGTTTTTTAATGTCTTGTAGTAGAAGAAGGGGCGGAAGGGAAGGTTTCTTGAGGAGGTATAGGAGAAAATGACCATCAATAATTAAATGGCCTTTCCGGCAGAGAAAGTAGTCAGTCAGGCATTCAGGCGATGGAACGGGATCCATATTTCGGAAAGCTTGATTAGCGTGGGTGCAGTAAGTTGCTAGACCTGCCGTATTTTCAGGGGCTCCGAGGGAAATTCTTGTTTTTGTTGTCTCTGAAGAAGTTTCTGGTAGTGTGTCTTATTTTTAGACACGATGTTGGTGCCGCTGTACATTTTTATTCCAGCCTGAAGTCTTTTGGATTCATATTTTTGTGAATTCTGGGTTTTTTTTAACAAATATTTAAGAGGCTACTTCAGGAAAAAACCCTGGGAATTATTAAAATAGAAATCGAGACATTGCTATATCCCCCTATGTATTTATCTCCCCCCATAACCTCACTTTTTTCTTCCTTTTGTCACTTTAAAAGAAAACCAAAGCTATACATTTAAGATTAGGAGGAAATATGCTTATATAATTTGAAAAACCTGGGGAGAGCACGTTCAGGGTACTTGTTTGTTAGCACCTGTGCTCAATATTTCTGAGATTATATTGAAAAGCATAAACGCTGTAGTCCTTCCAGCTTAAAAATTTTTCCCTTCATCTTCAACCCCAAAACCCCCGCAACAGTGAAAACATAGAAATTATAGTGTCAGCAAAGGATGAGGGAATATCACTGTGAATTATATAATTAAAGGCGAAAGTGTACGAACACTAAAAAATCTTATATTTTTCCTACACAACACAGATTTAACAGTGGCTTTTATAGTTAATGTTTCCTTTTCTCTTAACCATTTCTTGAATTATGTAATTCTACACTGCAATTAAATATGTATTTTCCGGTACACAGGTGGATTAACATGTTTATTGAAATTTCCAGAAACTATGCTTTCTTTTGACTTGCCAGTATTCCTAGGTGACAGAGCCAAATGTTGCATGAAACAAGGCTGATTATGCTCTTAAACCCCACGTTAAACTCAAATATTTTTGCTGCAATCCTTCCACATAGTGTACATTTATGTATACTATATACGTACTTTGTGGCTCATTTTATGGATAATGTGGAATAAATGTATTATATAAAAAATTTGTTAGATTGGACAGCCTTTTGAAAATATGTGATCCAGAAAGCCTTTGGGTGTAAGATTTACAGGTACACAGTAGTTCTGTTTACATTAGTCGTGCTTTATCCAGTATAATTAGTGGTATAGAACCAAAAGGCAACTCATTTAATGCTTAACTGTAATGCATTTCAGAATATGTATAGGGTTTATACGTTCATAACTAACATAATGGTTTTGAGGAAGTGAAGACTGAGTTAGAGGAAGGCCCTCTTTACCACCGATGTCAGGATTTCTCAGAGTCAGTGTAGGTGGTGAATGAAGTTTTCGCATGTGATGTTAATAATCTGTGAAAAATGCTCTTATGAATATGGTACAACTCACGGATACGAAACAGTAGGATTACAAGGTCCTCAAAGCTTTTCTTCAAGATGAAGATTATATTTGTGGAATTTGTATCTTATAACACTTTTCTACTTTCAAATTCCTTACCCATAGGAATGTCCTATTTTCATATTATCGTGTGTGTGTGTGTGTGTGTGTAGTAAATAAACAGATCAGGGAAGGCATTGTGATGTTGGTAAAATCTGTATGGTATTGCATACTTATGGTAAGTGTTTTTATTTCCTATTTAATTGAAAAATACTAATTCGATAATTCTTAATCTTTCATGGTTACTATGCATTACTTTTTTTTTTTTGGTTCTTAATGTTTACTTAACTGTGCTGTTATTAAGCCAGTTTGAAAGCTCATAAATTTTTCTAGTAGAAGATACCAGCGACTGTCTAACCCAGACTCCTAAATTCAGTAGTGACTGGACAGTGTGCCTGAGATTTTATTGAGAGGGAGCAAATGAGTTTTCTTTGTAAAGTTTTAAGATCAAAATTCAGGTGCTACTGAGAAGACACAGTAAGAGGGAGAGGAACAGACGAAGACCAGGTGTATTTACTCATTGAATTTTATAAACAGTATAATTGGTTTATCGGTCATCTGTGTGGAGTTTTTTATTTTTATATTTTAAATGTATATACTACTAATTGACAGCATTTATTAAGTACTTATAGTATGCCAGGTCTGGTGCTTTAAATAATCTTAGTCTTCATACCACTACTATGGTACACACTTGCTGTGCCCATCTTACATACGGGAACACTGAGGCTTAGTCTTATATTAAGTACCTTGAAATCAGCGGCTTCACATTAGGGCAGTCTAACTGCAGAGCATATACTCTTACCTAGTAAACTACACAGTAACACAGTAACTTTGCTCCAGAGTGTTGAAAGTATTACTGTTTACTTATTTAATTTTTTTTTTTTTGTGAAGATTTTCTGAAACAATGGCAACACCACGGAGGAGGACAAAGAAAAAAGCATCTTTTGATCATTCTCCGGATAGCCTGCCTTTGAGGAGCTCCGGTAGGCAGGTATTAATTCATTTGTTCATTAATGCACCTGTTGGGTTTTGTTTGTTTTTAGATAAAGATTGCGAGCAGGGGTTGGGGGGAGGGCAAAGGAAGAGGAGGAGTTGAGAGAGACTCCTAAGCAGGCTCCATGCCCCAGCGTGGAGCCCCTACACAGGACTTGATCTCAGGACCCTGAGCTGAAATCAAGAGTTGGCAGCTTCACCGGCTGAGCCACCCAGGTGCCCCAAGTTTGTTTATTTTTAAGTCATTTCTACTCCCAGCATGGGGCTTGAACTCACAACCCTGAGATCAAGAGTTGCGCTCTCCACTGACTGAGCCAGCCCGGCACGCCACAACGTTAGAATGATTGGGGCTGAAGTATTAGAGATGAAAAGGTACAATCCGAGTTCTCAAGGAACTTGTAGCCTAGTGGAGAAATTCCCCTCGGAACAATCACAGCATGGTGTGATAAAGTGATAGAATGTAGAGAAAAAGTGAATCTGGCAGAGGCAACTGCAAAGACAGGGGCATAGAGTGTGAATAAGCATGAGCGGTTCAGAGAACCACAGCTGTGTGACTGCTCCCAGGATGCGGGCAGAGGCCAGACTGTGCTTGGCTTGGCATCATTCATAGGAATGTGGGCTTCAGTTAGTAGCTGGTTGGCTGCTGTTGGCAGGTTACTTGCTGCCATCTCTTTTCTAGGGCTTTTTTTTTTTTTTAATATTGAATGATGTAACTCTTTTTCTAAAATTATTCAGCTTTTGGGAACACCTGGCTGAATCAGTCAGAAGAGTGTGCCACTCCTGACCTTGGGGTTGTGAGCAGCCCGGTGTTGGGATTAGAGATGACTTAGATATATAAACTTAAAAAATAAAATTATTCAGTTTTTTTTAAACTGCAGTACTGAAGGGCTGTGACTGCTTTTTTTTTTTTTAAGATTTTATTTATTTATTTGACAGAGACACCAGCAGAAGAGGGAACACAAGCAGGCCTCCCACTGAGCAGGAAGCCAGATGCGGGGCTCGATCCCAAGACCCTGGGATCATGACCCAAGCCAAAGGCAGACATTCAATAACTGAGCCACCCAGGCGCCCCATGACTGCTTTAATTAAAGATAAAACAAATATTGGGGCACCTGGATATCACAGTTGGTGAAGCGTCTGCCTTCTTGATCTCAGGGTTCTGGGATCGAGTCCTGCATCGGGCTCCCTGCTCAGTGAGGAGTCTGTTTCTCCCTCTCCACAACCCCAGCCCCCAACACCCCTGGCTCATGCGCGTGCTCTCTCTCTCTCTCTCTCAAGTAAATAAAATCTTAAAAAAAAAATCTCGAGAGTGGCTTTTTGTTTTCACTGGTATACCTTTTTCCAATGAAAGGCTCACATGCATTTTAGCTCTGTCCTCAGAGACCTCTCGTTCAGGTGCTACTTCTGCATTTCCAGCAAGTCAGTGAATTTGCACACGGCCATCTCAGGGACCTTGCTGTATTGTCAACCTCTCCCCCACTGGCAGGGTGGTGTTGATCTTCACAACGTGGAGGTTATTTCAGTCGCGAACCTTCCACCTCCTTCCCCCGGGGCCAGTCTGGGGAAATCGTGTAACTTCGGCTGGTTCTTCCCCAGGCGAAGAAAAAAGCGACGGAGACAACAGACGAGGACGAAGATGGCGGGTCAGAGAAGAAATACAGGAGATGTGAGAAGTCAGGCTGCACAGTAGCATGTCCTGTGTGCTTTGCAAGCGCTTCTGAAAGGTCTGTGTGGCAGGCGTGTCTCGGCCTCCTCTCCCTGCCCGGGGGGCATTCTTGGTGGGAGCATCATCCTCTAAGAGAGTTTCCCTTAAGACAGATATAAATACTGTAAGTCATCTAAGAATAGAGACACTTCCCTGCATTTCATGGGTACCACACCCTCCTGGATGCTGCCCCCAAGAGACCTAGTCGCGGCAGCTCTAGGCAGCTGCCAGTCAGTGTCCCCAGTCCTGCCCCCTGTACCTCTCCTGGGGGTTGAGGGTGGGAGGGAGTCAGGGGCGGAGACGCAGTAGAGAGGACCCTGGGCTCCCTGTGGGGAGCAGCATGGGTTCACTTTCCCTGCGCTGCTCCTCCCCCTCTTCCAGCAGACAGAGGTCTCCCTGAAACCATGAAGCTCCCTCCACTCTCGCCATTTTTATGGGGACGACCCAAGCATGACCTTTTAGGTCCCGAAAAATCTTCAGTGAAGGCTTCCAAGTCCATAAAACCTGGAAAACAAATCCTATTTTTATTTTTTAACCACAGAGAGGTGGTGGCATTGGTGTTCACAGTGGCGTCGGAGCTCATTCTTTGGCTATGTCATTGGCCATTTGACAGGTTCTGTTTGCTGGAGAGCCTGCTTGATGGTCGGATTGCATCTGGAGTTGCAGTGTTGGGCCATATGTTCCTGCTAGAGACTGTCCTTGTCTCCTGCGTACCCACGCCACTCGCAGCAAGCACAGCGAAACTCCTTGTTTCATGTTCTAAAACTCATTGCTCCGGGGGAGTCTCGATAAGACTTCTTAGCCCTGGGCCCTTGTGGCTGCAGCCAGCTGGGTTAGGTACCTCGGGTCGCTAAGTCCCTGTGTCTTCATCAGGTTTTACTATGGATCAAACATCCTCTTAAGTTTCCCAGTCATCAACTCTCAGTGGTTAGGATTCTAGGTGGAGATGGTACAAAATGGGCTCATAGGTTGTGCTTAAGACCTGTTTTGAAAAAGCGAGGAGAAATGCTTACTCATTACCAAAGCTACACATTCTTTGCTATTTTCAGATGTGCCAAAAACGGCTACACATCCCGATGGTATCACCTCTCCTGCGGGGAGCATTTCTGTAATGAATGCTTTGACCATTACTACAGAAGGTTTGTTCACTAATTACTGGAGCTTGCCGTGGCGGAGGGGACAGTGGCAGGGGGCTGCAGAAGGGGTCAGTTATGTCGGAGCCCCCGGGCTTACTGAATTTTTCCGCCCTTCCAGCCGTGTCTGAGCCGACTTCAGGTGTGCAGAACTCTGATGCAGTGGCTGGGTGTGTGCATGCTGTGTGTGTGCACGCTCAGGCTCAGAAGGCACCTGCTGCGAGACAATTATTCATTCTGGTCTGCAAGTTCTGAAAAAATCTGTGCCCTGCTTTGCTGTTCTGTGATTGTGTGTGGGGGCAGCGATGCAGAGATTTGGGGGAGGAGACTGACAACTGTGGGGTGCTGGACAGATGGGGAGCCATCCCATCTTAATAGTTTTCTATACTACAGTGGAAGGAAGTCACCCTTCCTGACCACCTGTGTGGTGGGTGCTGAGATAGCTTGCCCTCTATGATATGGCTAGTTAAATCCTTCACAAAAAAATTGCTGACCTGCCTCCTGTTTGGAAAACCTGGTGAACTTCTAGCTTGATGTATTTTTATTCTTTTTCAGCCATAAGGATGGATATGACAAATATATGACCTGGAAAAAAATATGGACTAGCAATGGAAAAACCGAACCTAGTCCCAAAGCTTTCATGGCGGACCAGCAGCTCCCCTACTGGGTAAAAAGTATAATGCTGTATTGTCCTGGAAAACATTTGTGGGAAAACAAAGGCGGGAATGGATGACAATACTGATTTTTAGGAAATCTTTCTGTCGTTACACTTTTACTTCTTTCTGGGTCTGTTATAACACATCACATTTTTTATTTCTGTTGAAAACTTTGGCAGTTCACATAGTACAAAGAAGAAGCGTACAGATCCTTGTTAGGTTGAAAATCATACTTTGCATATAATTTTTTGTAGCTTTTAGTTTATCGATTTAATTTTACCTTTCCATGTAGCCATTCTTTGAAGATATATTTTAGTGATTGTATATATTAGATAAATATGCTATCATTTAACAAGTGATTTGCTAATTTTTAAAATATAGGTAATTTTGGGCGCCTGGGTGGCTCAGTGGGTTGGGGCCTCCGCTTTCGGCTCAGGTCATGATCTCAGGGTCCTGGGATCGAGGCCCGCATCGGGCTCCCTGCTCAGCGGGGAGCCTGCTTCCCCTTCTCTCTCTGCCTGCCTCTCTGCCTCCTTGTGATCTCTCTTCCTCTGTGAAATAAATAAATAAAATCTTTATTAAAAAAAATATAGGTAATTTTGAGCTTCTCTTGCACACATAAAATTTTTCTATCAATGCAAACTTCACATAATATTAACTATTTTATTTTATTTTTTTATTTTTATTGTTTTAAGTACTCTCTGTCCCCAACATGGGCTTTAACTCATGATCCCAAGATCAATGTTGCAAGCTCTTCCCCTGAGCTAATCAGGTGCCTCCAAATTAACTACTTTAAAGTGCACGATTTAGTGGCATTTAGTATTTTGATAATATTTTGCAACCACATGCTAATTCCAAGGCATTTTCATCATTCATAGAGGAAACCTGTGCCCATTGAATAGTCGCCTTCCATTCTCCCTCCCCTAACCCCTGATCTTTGTCTTTGTGAGGTACCTATTTTGGATGTCTTATATAAAGGAATAATGCAGTGTGTGACCTTTCGTGACTGGTTTCTTTCACGTGGCATCATGTTTTCGAGGTTCATCTGTGTTGTAATTCATTCCTTTCGATGGGTAATGTTCCCATTGTGTGAATTGGTCAGTTTTATTTATCCATCCATCAATCATCTGTTGATGGACATTTGGGTTGTTTTCACTTTTTAGTTATTGCATACAGTTGCTGTTATGGACATCTGTGTATGACTATTTGAATACCTGTTTTCAGTTCTGTTTTGCATATACCTAGTAATAAAATTACTGGGTTGTATGGTAACTGTTTAACCCTTTGAGGGACTGCCAGACTCTTTTCCATAGCAAACTGCTGCATGGTCTTCATTCTGAGCAGCACTGTGTGAGGGTTCGAATTTCGCCTTGTGTTCACCAACTCTTGTTTTCCATTATTTTGGTTCTAGCTATTGTAGTAGGCATGAATGATAGATAACCCTAGTGTGAGTATCTCATTGTGGTTTTGACTTGCATTTTCGTAATGATTAATGTATTTTTTGTGTGCTTATTGACCGTTTATCTTCTTTGAAGAAATATATATGCAAGTCTTTTGCCCATTTTTAAAAAATTATTGCTTATATTCCCTATGCTATACTTTTCTGTGACTTAATTTATAACTGGAAGTTTTTAGCTCTTAGTTGCCTTCACCTGTTTCACCCCTCCCTCTACCCACCTAGCCTCAGGCAACCACCAGTTTGTTCCCTGTATTTGAGTCTCTCTTGTTTTTTTGTTACTTATTTTTGAGGTTCCACATATAGGCAAAGTCATATGGTATTTATCTTTCTCTCATTTGTTTCACTTAATACAGTGTTCTCTAAGTTCATCCATGTTGTTACAAAGAGCAAAATCTCATTTTTTTCTAGGTTTGTGTTATAATCCATTGTGTATATATATACCACTTCTTTTTTATTCATTCATCTATCAATGGACACTTGGACTGCTTTCATATCTTGGCTATTTTAAATAGTGCTACAGTAAATATAGAGCACGTGTATCTTTTCAAATTAGTCTTTTTGTTTTCTTTGGGTAGATATCCAAGAATGGAATTACTAGATCATATGGTAATTCTGTTTATTTTTTGAGGAAATTCCCTATGTTTTTCACAGTGGTTGCAGCAATTTACATTCCTACCAACAATGCACAGGTGTTCCTTTTCCTCCACATTCTCAACAATTATTATTTCTTTTTAATATTAGCCATGCTCACAGGTGTAAGGTGATATCACTGTCATTTTGATTTGCATTTCCCTGATGATGAGTGATGTTGAGCATCTTTTCATGTGTTTGTTGGCCAGCTGTAGGTCATCTTTGGAAAAATGTCTATTCAGGTCCTCCGCCCATTTTTCATCAGATTATTTTCTTGGTGTTGAGTTGTAGAAGTTCTTTTTATAGTTTGGATATTAAATCTTTATTGGATATATTATTTGCAGATACCTTCTGTTCATTGGGTTGCCTTTGGGTTTTCTTGATGGTTTTTTCACTATGAAAAAGCTTTTTATTTTGATGTAGTCCCAGTTGTTTATTTTTGCTTTTGTTTCCCTTGCCTTGGGAGACCTGTCCATAAATAGGTTGCTAAGGCCAGTGTCCAGGAACTTACTGGCCATGGTTCCTTTTCAGAGTTTTACAGTTTTAGGTCTCACATTTAGATCTTTCATCCATTTTGAGTTTATTTTTGTGTATAGTGAGAGAAAGCAGTCCAGTTTCATTCTTTTGTATGTAGCTGTTCAGTTTTCTCAGCACCATTTATTAAAGAGACTGTCTTTCCCCCATTGTATATTCTTGCATCCCTGTTGTTTATTTCTGTGCTCTCTGTCCTGTTCCATTGACCTGTGTCACACAATGAACACACAGTGTTTTTGTGCCAGTACCATAGTGTTTTGATTACTACAGCTTTGTTGTTTATCTTGAAATCTGAGATCGTGATACCTCCAGCTTTGTTCTTTCTCAAGATTGCTTTGGCTGTTTGAGGTCTTCCGAAGTTCCATATAAATTTCAGGATTATTATTTCAGGATTATTTAATATTTAGATTAGTTCTATGAAAAATGCTATTGGTATTTTGATAGGAATTGAATTAAGTCTGTAGATTGCTTTGGGTAGTACGGACATTTTAACAGGATGACTTATTTCAATGCACGAGCATGGTATGTCATTCCGTTTGTGTCATCTTCTGTTCTTTTCATTAACATCTTATAGTTTTCAGAGTATGGGTCTTTTATTTCCTTGGTTAAGTTTATTCCTAGGTACTCTTATTCTTTCTGGGGCAATTGTAAATACAATTGTATTCTTAATTTCTTTTTCTGCTACGTCACTATTAATATGTAAAAACACAACTGATTTCTATATATTAATGTTATATTCTGCAACCTTCCTGAATTCATTTATTCTAATAGTTTTTTGGTGGGGTCTTTAGAGTTTTCTATATATAATATCATGTCATCTGCCAATAGTGATGGTTTTACTTCTTCCCTTAGCAATTTGGATGCCTTTACTTCTTTATGCAGCAATCAGACAAAAATAAATAAAAGGCATCTTTTTAAACAACCCATTTTTAGATTGGGTTGTTTATATCTTTCATTGTTGAGTTGTAAGAGTTCTTTATATATTCTGGATCCTAAACCCTTGTGATATATGACTTGCCGATACTTTCTCCTATAGGTTGCCTTTTCAGTTCTTGATAGAGTTTTTTGATGTGCAAAATTTTTTATTTTAAAGTTTAGTTTATCCACTTTTTTCTTTTGCTGCTTGTGCTTTTGGTGTTCTATCCAAGAATCTATGGCCAAATCTGAGGTCATGAAGATCTTTTCTTCTAAGAGTTTCATCATTTAGGCCTTCATTTACATGTTTGATCCATTTTGAGTTATTTTTTTTAAGATTTATTTTGAGAGAGAGTTCACATGAGCGGGAGGAGGAGCCGAGGGAAAGGGAGAGAGAGTCTCAAGCAGACTCCCTACTGAGTGCAGAGCCTGACACAAGGCTCAGTCTCACAACCCATGAGATCAAGACCTGGGCTGAAACCAAGAGTCAGATGCTTAACTGACTGAGTTACCAAGGCACCCCCATTTTGAGTTAATTTTTGTATCTATGAAGTAGGCATCCAGCTTAATTCTTTCCATATGCATATCTGCACACTTTTAAAAAATCTTATATTTTGGAATCTTAAATTTACAAAAAAGTTAGAAGGATGGTGACAGAGAATTCCCATATATCCTTCATCCAGTTTCTTCTAATGTTATCAATGTAATTATATAATTATAATATATATTATAGATATATATAAATAAATATATTAACATTGGCATAGTACTAAAAACTACATTACAGACTTTATTTGGATTTCATCAGTTTTTTCACTAAGTGTCCTTCTTACTATTCCAGGATCCAGTTCAGAATACCATACTGCATTTATGCGCATACTTTTTGACTATATTTAACTCTGATCATTTCCTTAGGTTAGAGCCGGAAAGCCTTTCTGACAGCAGTGTTTAGATCCCCTTTGCATTTTCCTGCTGCCTGAGCTAGTATTGAGTCAGAAGTCATTACCCCAATGGAGTAAACGTGGGTAATGTGGGTGGTGGTGATGCAAGGGGAAGGAAAAAGTACGTAGAAGTACAGAAATGTTGGTCAGATCTCATGGTGGAGGACGGCCACGCTAGCTCAAGATTAGCCAACTCATTGACCTTGACAAATTGCTTTCCATCTAGGTTCAGTGTACAAAACCTGAGTGCAGAAAATGGAGACAACTTACCAAGGAAATCCATCTCACTCCACACATAGCAAGGACCTACAGATGTGGTATGAAATTGAATACTAATATTAAGGTATGATCTCTGTTGGTTTTCCTTTAGAATTAATGGGTCGGTTAATTTAGTTGCAACTAAATAGTGATGATGTATATTTTTCATTTATTGTATTGATCATTTTATTGGGATTATATCAGTCCATGTATAACAGGACCCCAACTGTGATGCCTTAACCAATTGCAGACTTTATTTTTTTCTTATGATAAGCAGTTTGGAAATAGCCTGTCCAGGGCTGGTGTGGCTGCCCAGGGAAGTCTCCCTTCTAGTTTCCAGTCCCACCAGGAGATGGTTGCTGCACCATCAGCTGTTATGTGCAAATTCTAAGCAGAAGAGATGAGAAAAGCAGAGGCCAAGAGGGGTGTGCCCGCTGTGATTCTCCCTCTTTTATTGGTAAAGCAGTAGCTTTCCAGAAAGTTCCAACAGTAGATTTCTCTTTGTATCTCATCGCTAGAACAGGGTCGTGCAACTACTGTGAATAACAGTAGAGATAAGGGAAGAAAGTTTAATGAGCATGTTGCAAAATCAAACAAAACCAGGATCTTTTTTATAAGGAAGAAGGGATGAGTGGATACGTTTGGGCAATTAAGAATATGACATAGTTGGTAATACTGTGCCTTTTTTTTTTTGGACATGTGGCAATTAGTATTTAAAATGTCTATTTTTTTAAGATTTTATTTATTTGAGAGAGAGGGAAAGAGCACAACTTGTCAGAGTGGCAGGCAGAGGCAGAGAGAGAAGCAGGCTCCCTGCTGAGCAAGGAGCCTGATGCGGGACTTGATTCCAGGACCCTGGGATCATGACCTGAGCCAAAGGCAGCGGCTTAACAAACTGAGCCACCCAGGCGTCCCTAATTTTTTTTTATATATTAGTTTCAGGTATATAATCTAGTGATTCAGTAATTCTATACTTGGTACTCATCTGGATAAGTGCCCTCCTTAATCCCCATCACCTATTTTCCCATACCCCACCCACCTCTCCCCTCTGGCAACCATCAGTTTGTTCTGTATATTTAAGAGTCTGTTTCTTGGTTTGTTTCTTTCTCTCTCTTTTCCTTTGCTTCTTTGTTTGTTTCTTCCACATACAAGTGAAATCATGTATTTGTCTTTCTTGGACTGACTTTTATTTTACTTAGCATTATACTCTCTAGATCCATCCATGTTATTACAAAAGGCAAGATTTCATTCTTTTTTTATGGCTGAAAAGATTGCATTGTGTATATAGACCACATCATCTTCATCTATTCATCTATTGATGGACACTTGGGCTTCTTCCATAATTTGGCAATAATAGATCATGTTGCAGTAAACAGGTGTTCATATCCCTTCGAATCAGTGTTTTTGTATTTTTTTGGTAAATAGCCCTAGTACAATTATTGGATCATAGGGTAGTTATGTTTTTAACTTTTTTGAGGACCCTCCATACTGTTCTCCCTACCAGCTGCACTAGTTGCATTCCCACCAGCAGTGCAGGAGGCTTCCTTTTTCTCCACATCCTCTTCAACACTTGTTGTTTCTTGCGTTTTTTATTTTAGCCATCCTGACAGGTGTGAGGTGATACCTCATTGTGGTTTTGATTTGCATGTCCCTGATGAGTGATGGTGAGCCTCTTTTCATGTGTCTGTTGGCCATCTGTATGTGGTCTGTGCAGAGATGTCTGTTCATGTCTTCTGCCTACTTTTAGTTGGATTATTTTTTGGGTGTTGAGTTGTGTCAGTTCTTCATATATTTTGGATACTAACCCTTTTTCAGCTAAGTCATTTGCAAATACTGTCTCCCATTCAATAGGTTGCTTCTTAGTTTTGTTGACTATTTCATTCATTGCGCAGAAGCTTTTTATTTTGATGTAGTCCCAATATTTATTTTTGCTTTTGTTTCCCTTGCCTCAGGAGACATACCTAGAAAAATGTTGCTGTGGGCAATGTCAAAGAAGTTACTGCCTGGGTTCTTTTCAAGGAGTTTTATGGTTTTAGGTCTCACATTTAAGTCTTTAATGCATTTTGAGTTTATTTTGGTGTATGGTGTAAGAAAGTGGCCTGGTTTCATTCTTTCGCATGTAGCTGTTCACTTTTTCCAACACCATTTGTTGAAGAGACTTTTTCTCATTGGATAGTCTTTCCTGCTTTGTCAAAGATTAACTGACCGTATAATTGTGAGTTAATTTCTTTATTTTCCATTCTATTGATCTATGTGTCTGTTTTGTTTTAAAGATTTTATTTATTTATTTCACAGAGAGAGATTACAAGTAGGCAGACAGGCAGGCAGAGAGAGAGGAGGAAGCAGGCTCCCTGCTGAGCAGAGAGCCTGATGCAGGGCTTGATCCCAGGACCCTGAGATCATGACCTGAGCCGAAGGCAGAGGCTTTAACCCACTGAGCCACGCAGGTGCCCCTCTGTGTGTCTTTTTTGCCAGTACCATACTATTTTGATTACTACACCTATGTAATGTAACTTGAAGTCCAGAATTGTGATGCCTCCAGCTTCGCTTTTCTTTCTCAAGATTGATTTGACTATTCAGGGTCTTTTGGTGGTTCCATACAAATTTTATGATTGCTTGTTCTAGCTCTGTGAAAAATGCTGATGGTATTTTGATAGGGACTGCATTAGATCTGTAGATTGCTTTGGGTAGTCTGGACATTTTAACAATATTTGTTTTTCAATCCATGTGGATGGAATGTCTTTCCATTTTTGTTTCATCTTCAATTTCTTTCATCAGTGTTTTATAGTTTGTAGAGCATAGGCTTTCACTTCTTCGGTTATGTTTGTTCCTAGGTATCTGATTGTTTGGGGTACAATTGTAAATAGAATTATTTTCTTAATTTCTCTTTCTGCTTCATCATTATTGGTGTATAGAAATGCAACAGATTTCTATAGGTTAATTTTGTATTCTGTGACTTCACTGAATGTGTTGCTCTGTTCTAGCAGTTTTTTGGTGGCCGCCTGAGTTTTTTGTATATAGTATCGTGTCCTCTGACAACAGTGAAAGTTTTACTTCTTTCTTAACTTATTTGGATGCCTACTTATAATCTCTCTCTCTGTACCCAATAAATAAAATAAAATCTTAAAAAAATAAAATGAGTCTCGGGCGCCTGGGTGGCTCAGTGGGTTAAAGCCTCTGCTTTCAGCTCAGGTCATGATCTCAGGGTCCTGGGATCGAGGCCTGCATTGGGCTCCCTGCTCAGCAGGGAGCCTGCTTCCCCCTCTCTCTCTCTGCCTGCCTCTCTGGCTCTCCCTCTGTNTCTTGTAGGCAGTACATACATGGGTCTTGTTTTTTAATCCATTCTGTCACACTGTGTCTTTTGAGTGGAGCACTTAGTTCATGTACATTTGGTGTCATTATTGATAGATAAGTATTTATTGCCATTTCATTACCCATTTTGTCATTTATTTTTGGATTTTCTCTGATCCTTTCTTGTCTTTTTCCCTTTCGTGGTTTGCTGGTTTTCTTTAGAGATATATTTGGATTTCTTTCTCTTCGTTCTTTGCATATTTGCTGGTGGTTTTTGATTTGTGGTTACAATTAGGTTTGTATATAACCTCTTCGTCACATAGTGGTCTATATTAAGTTGATGGTCATTTAGGTTTGAACCTAGTTTTTTTCTCCTGTCTTCCCCACATTTTAGGTGTAGGGTGTCATGTTTTACAAGTCCTTTTATTCTGTGTGTTCCTTGACTAATTTTTTACAGAAATACTCACTTTTACTGCTTGTGTGTTTCCTACCCTCATATAATCATTTTTAGTCTTCTCTTTCCACTCAAAAAGTCCCCTGTACTGTTACTTGCAAGGCTAGTTTAGTGGCCGTGAACTCCTGTAGGTTTTGTCTGGGAAACTCCTTATCTCTCCTTCTATTCCAAGTGATAGCCTGCCTGGAAAGAGTATTCTTGGCTGCACGTGTTTCCCATTCAGCCCTTTGACTACACCATGCCATTCTTTTCTGGCTTGGAAAGTTTCTGCTGAAAAATCTGTGGATAGCCTTTCAGGCTTTTCTCTATGTAACTGTCTTCATGTATATTATTGCTTTTAATATTTTTTCCTTATCATTATATTTTACCGTTCTAATTACAGTATGTCTTGGTGTGGATTGGCTTTTGTTGATTTTGTTGTTTTGTTTGTGTTTTTAATAAGATTTTATTTATTTACTTATTTGAGAGAGAGAGAGAGAGAGAGAGAGAGAGTGAATCCACTGGCCAGGGGAGGGAGAGGGACATGTGGACTCCACACTGAGTGCAGAGCCTGACTCGGGGCTCGATCCCATGACCCTAAGACGATGACCTGAGCTGAAACCTACAGTAGGATTCTTAGCTGACTGAGCTACCCTGGTGCCCCTTAGCTGTTATTTTTTCTTTTTTAAAGATTTTTTCTTTAATTTATTTATTTGACACAGAGAGATCACAAGTAGGCAGAGAGGCAGGCAGAGAGAGAGGAGGAAGCAGGCTCCCTGCTGAGGAGGAAGCCCGATGCGGGGCTTGATCCCAGGACCCTGAGATCATGACCTGAGCCGAAGGCAGAGGCTTTAACCCACTGAGCCACCCAGGCGCCCCTGTTATTTCTTCAGGTAAATTCTCTGCCCCTTTCTCTCTCTCTCCTCCACTTCCGGGCCTCCTGTAATAGGAATGTTTTTAGGTTTGATGAAGTCACTGAGTCTCTAAGTCTCTTCTCATTTGCATAATTCTTTTCTCTCTTTTGTTCAGCTTACTTTCCATTACTCTGTCTTCTACATCACTAATTCTTCTTTCATTCTGCTGTTAATTCCATCAAGCATGTGTTTTTCATTTCACTCTGCTATGTTATTACTTTTCTCTGGGTCAAGGGTCTCAGTGTTGTCCTCTCTTCTCAAGTTCAGTGAATATCCTTATGATCATTTGATCATTGCTTTAAATTCTCCATCAGGCATGTTACTAATATCTCTTTCCCTTAGAACTCTGGCTATGGCATTGTCCTTTAACTTGGGGCGCATTCCTCTGTCTTCTCATCTTGTCTAAGTTTCTATGCCTGTTTCTGTGTGTTAGGAAGATCAACGACATCTGTTCTTGAGGGTAATGGTCTTATGAAGAAGAGGGCCTGCAGTCTCCTGCCGTGTGGTGTCCCCTGTTCCCCAGGCCTGGAGCTTCTGGGATTATCTCCAGTGTGTGCTGTGAGCACTCTGCTGTTGTGTCCTGGGTATTTTATCTCTTAGGTCATCTGCAGAGGCCCTCTTTGCCTGTTGTGGGCAGTGTTTGGTTCCTGGCCTGATGTGGTACATTGTTTTACTGGAATACAGCCATGCTTGTTCGTTATGTATCATCTATGGCTGCTTTCATGCTACAGTGGTAAGGAGTTTGTGATGTAGACCATACGATACATAGCATGTAAAATAGAAACTTTCTCTGCGTCTTTTGTGATGATCTTGTGGGTTTTTTTCCTTTAATCTATTAATGTGAATTGCACGGATTCTAGCATGTCAGAACAACCTTTCATTCCCTGGCAGGGGGAGGGAGAAGTCCCACTTGTTCTTAACATATTATCCTTTAATGTATTGTTGGATTCTGTTTGCTCATATTTTGTTGTGGAATTCTGCACCTGTGTTGTGTTCATGATGAATACTATCTGTCATTTTCTTTTCTTGTAATATCCTTGTTGGGTTTTGGTATCCAAGGTATGCAGGCTCCATAAGACGAATTAAGAAGTATATCCTTCTCCTCTGCACAAGGTTGATAATGATTTCTTTTTTTCTATTTTTTTACTGTGTAATTCAGTGGTGAAGACATTGGGCTAGTTTTCTTTGAGAAGTTTTGAAATGGCAAATTCAGTGTCTTTTTTTTTTTTTTTAAGATTTTATTTATTTATTTCACAGAGGGAGAGAGATCAGAAGGAGGCAGAGAGGCAGGCAGAGAGAGAAGGGGAAGCAGGCTCCCTGCCGAGCAGAGAGCCGGATGCGGGCCTCGATCCCAGGACCCTGAGATCACGACCTGAGCCGAAAGCAGAGGCTTTAACCCACTGAGCCACCCAGGCGCCCGGCAAATTCAGTGTCTTAAACAGATATGTGACTGGTCACATGGTTTATCCTACCAGTTTTAGATAGTTGTGTTCTGTGGGTTTTTAAAATTTTTAATTAAAAAAAATTTTTTTTAAGAGATGATGCGTGCGTGCATGCAAGTTGTGGGGGAAGGGCAGAGAAAGGGAGAGAGAATCCTAGGCAGTAAAAAACCCAACATGGGGCTCGGTCTCACTCGGTCTCGGCCCTGAGATCATGACCTGAGTAGGACGCTTAACCAACTAACCCAACCAAGCACCACTAATTAATTTTTATTTTTAAGTAGTGTTTACAGTGCAGGGCTCAGATGCACACTTGGAGATCAAGAGTCCCCTGTTCCACCTGTCTACTGACTGACCCAGCCAGTTGTGTTTTTGAAGAAATTTATCTCATCTACATTGTCAAATTTGTTAGAATTGTTTGCACCATTCCCTTATTCTCTTCTTAGTGTCAGTGGGATCTGTGGTGGTATTCCTGTTCTATTTTTGTTCTTGGCAGTTTGGGAGTGAAGGGTAGAAAGCACAGATCTAAGCCTGGGACCAGGGTCCTGGAGTTAGCAAGTCTTGCGCTGAAGCCTTTCAGTTCAGTACCTAAATTGGGGCTCGGGCTGGACCTTCAGAGCAGAAGCCGTGTTTGGGGAACAGGAGAGGACAACAAGGGAGGGGGCTGATGTTGGGGGGCTGGGTGATTCATTTTCCAGAGTATGTCCAGAGACCGGAATCGGGGTTCGAGTGTCAGGCGAGCTGATCAGTATCGTGGGTGCACTGACCTTAATGACTGTGCCTCAGATGACTTCTCATGTGGATTCCATTATAATAGTTAAAAGGAGAGCTCAGCCAGGGAGCAGTCAAAAATAGCATACCATTTTAATAGATACTAGCCTTGGGCCCATTTTCACCCAACCTGTTTTTTGAAGCTTCCAAACAATTGTTCTAAAGGATTAAACAGACATCTTGGATGACTTGCCTAGTAATGTTATGTTACTAAGTAGTAAGTGTGTTTTACATGCAGTGTTTATATGAAAATAATTTGTCCTGGCTCTGGCTTGACTCAGTTAGGAGTTCTCCATCATCCCTCTTTTCTTTGACCTGTGATAACAGAGTACAATTTCGATGTCATTTCTACTCATTCTTCAGGTCATCTGTGTCCCTTTTCCCATTTACTTGATTTTTCTTCTGGTGGTCTGTATCTCTTTCACTTTCTTCAACTTGAGCTGCTTGGGAAAAGCCCAAGGTTTTCTGTAGAATGAGCTTGTTTTTTAGAAAAATAATGTGCTGATGAATGATGAATGAAATGATAATGTGCTCATCTTTGAAACATTGAAGCAATACAGAAAAGAACAAAGATAGCAAAAAACAAGCTCATGTGGTCACTGTCATGAAATAACAATGGTTATTTGATGAGGTTCATTCGAGAATATTCCCCTCGGTGTGTCCAAGGAGAAGGCCTGGCTGACAGATCACTTCGGAGTGAAAAATAACACCACATGTGCTGGTTTGATGTCTGTGGTTGCACTTCATACAACCAGACTTAATGTAAGAAAAAGAAGCCAAAGTGAAGTAAGAACTTGCTGAACTTGGAATAGCGATTTCTTCATCACAAGGAATGTTAGTTTCTAAAATCTCCCTGAGGGGCGCCTGGTGGCTCAGTTGGTTCAGCTTCTGCCTTCGGCTCAAGTCATGATCTCAGGGTCCTGAGATCCAGTCCTGCATCCATCTGGCTCTCTGCTCAGCAGGGAGCCTGCTTCTCTCTCTCCCTCTGTGCGCTCATGCTCGCTTTCTCTTGCTCTCTCAAATAAATAAAATCTTTTAAAAAATAAAAAATAAAATAAAATCTCCCTGAAAGATTAAGACCACACGTGATGAGAATGCTGGGAGGTTGGAATCGCCCTCCCTTCTTTTTCAAATTGCTTGTTTCAGTCTTAGATGCTCATTGACCCTGGGCCATGAAAGAGGAAAAGTAAATTACGTCACATTTCAGGCCACCTCGCCTTTTCCTCACTCCCAATTCCTGTTAGTGTTTTGGGTCATTTATTTTCAGTCACGTAATCTCTCTGTTGTTTACTCTTGCTTCTGTGTTTACGTGGCTTTACTGTCCCCGACAGTTTCTGTACCACAATTCCTTCTGTCCCCACTTCTTTACCATGGTTCCTCACGTGGCTGGATTTATTTTAACTGCAAGTACGTTTCCCCAGTAGGGGCTCCAAGGTGTCAGATCCCTTCTGTTTTTGAAAACTTAACTTTCTCTCCTCCTGCCTCCCACCATCTTAGAGTCGAAGGGTTTTCGGTCTTAAATTCCAGCTTCTGGTGAATGGTATCACATTTTCTCATCTCCTTCTCCCCTTCAGAGATCCCCCTTTGAGACCTACTGCTCCAGTCTCAACTGATTGCCATCCGTAGCCTGAACTTTTGAAATATTTATTGAAATGGTGTTTATTGACTCAGAGTCACTTTGGTCTTTAGCTTGGCATTCTGTCAAGGACAAAGTCTGGAAAGGTTTATTTGTAAACCAGCATTAAACAGCACGGTGGTGAGCTCCACTTGCTCTTTTGGGGCTTTGCTTTTGTTGGTTAATATATCTTTTTTAGAGAGGGGGAGAGATAGGCGGGAGGGGCAGAGGGAGCGGGAGACGGAGCAGGCTCCACGCCTAGCTTGGAGCCCACTGCGGGGCTCGATCCCACGACACTGAGATCCCCAGCTGAGCTGAAATCAAGAGTCGGGTGCTTAATCAACTGAGCCACTGAGGCACCCCTGTCAGTTTGTATAAAGATGCTTCCATATCAGTACGTAAAGATCTTTTTTTCTTAAAGACCATGTCATACATAGTCCACTGAATTGGTGTATCCTGATGAATTTAGCCTGGCTAAAGGGTATTTAGGTGACTTTTAAATGTGTTTACTATTAGTGACAGTGCTATGGCAAATAGCTTTGTGTCTATGCCATTTCCAGTCTTCTTGTAGGATCAGTTCCAGGAAATGAAATTTCTGTGTCAAAGTATATATGGTCACTTTTCTTTTTTTTTCTTTTCTCTTTTCTTCCTTCCTTCCTCCCTCCCTCCCTCCCTCCCTTTCCTTCTCTTTTCTTTTCCTTCTTTCTGTCCTTCTTTCCTCCCCTCCCCTCCTTTCACACCCAACTTGGGGCTTGAACCTCCCACCCCTGAGATTAAGGGTCGTGTGCTCTACTTACTAATACAGCCAGGCACCCTGAAAAGGTCATTTTAATATGAACTAACACAGACACGAAAGAGGGTTTCTAACGATATGTAAGGAATAAAGACTTAAAGCAAACACTCAGGTGCCCAGCTCCACGTTCTAGAAGCAGAGCGTTACCAAGGCCTCTGTATCTCCCTGGGGGCCCCTCAGTACTTCTGTTTCTCTCCCTCTCCTGCAAGTAATCTGCAGTGTTCTGAACTCGGCATTTATTATGCCTTTGCTTTTTGTTACAGACTTCATGCGTATTTATGAAACCAAAGCAACATGTAAAGTTTTCTGCATTTCTGTATTGGTTATAAATTATGTCCTATTGTTTGTGTTTCTCTGCAACTTGCTCTTTTTACTGAACAGTGAGGTTTTTCACAAGCGTCCATGTTGATGCTTAAACTCTGGTTCATTAATTTTCCCTGCCATGCAGTATTGCCTTGCACAAGTCCACCTACCACAGTGTAGCTGTTCTTCTGTTTGTGGACGTGAGGGTGGTTTCTCATTTCGGGCTGTGAGATACGTGTGAGCATTCTTGCACGCCTCTCCTGGTGCATGCATGCAAGAGTTTGTCTGGAATATTCCAAGGGGCCAGATTTGCCAGGCCATATGGTATGCCAGTCTTCAGTTTATTTGGGTAACGTTTTTATTGAAGTATAACATACAAACAGAAAATGTACAAATCAAAATGTGGAGCTCAGTGAAGCTTCAGAGTCAGTCCCTCTTTAACCAGCTCCCAGTATAGAAGTCGAACTTTTCCCAGCCCCGCAGAATCCCCCCCTGCACCCCCTTTCACTCACACGCTCCGTCCCTTGCTCCCCAATCCCTGTGCTGGCTTACTGACCTTTATGTAAATGGAATCATGCAGTATGTATTCTCCTGGGCCTGGTTTCTTTGTCGCCATCATGTTTGTGAGGTGTGTCCATGTGGTAGTGTGTAGTTTGTGATTGGTTTTCATTGCTCTGTCATGGGTGGTTATTGGTTTTGTTTTTTGTTTTGTTTTGTTTAAGATTTTTATTTATTTGAGAGAGAGAGAGGAAGAGCATGCAAGTGGGGAGGAGAGGGAGAAGCAGGCTCTCCAATGAGCAGGGAGCCCAAGGCAGGGATCAATCCCAGGACCCCGAGGTCCTGACCAACTGGTCACCAGCAGGTGCCCCAGTGGGCTCTTGTTTGAACATAACACTGTTCTACTCTTGATGAACTTCTGGGCTGTGTTTAGCTTTTTTTCTATTACAAATAGTGCTCCTTTGAACATTTTTTTAAAGATTTATTTATTTTGGGGCACCTGGGTGGCTCAGTTGGTTAAGCGTCTGCCTTGGGCTCGGGTCATGATCTCAGGGTCCCAGGATTGAGTCCTACGTCGGACTCCCTGCTCAGCGGGGAGTCTGCTTCTTTCTCTCCCTCTGCTCCTCCTCCCTGCCTCTCCCAAAATAAAATCTCTTTTAAAAAGATTGTATTTATGTATTTGAGTGAGAGAGAGAAAGAGAGTGAGTGGAGGGGAGGGGCAGAGGGAGAGAGAATCTCAAGCAGACTCCTCACTGAGTGAGGGGTGGGGGTAAGCCACATGGGAGGCTCCTTCTCACGACCCTGAGATCACGACCTGTGCCGAAACCAAGAGTCGGATACTTAATTGACTGGGCCACCCAGGTGCTCCTGAGCATTTCTAATACTTCTGTTCGTGCACGTGTTTGAGAGTCCCTGTTGAAAAACTAGCCAAGTTTGAATTGCTGGGCGTATAGTTTGTATGTCTTCAGCGTGCAAGACAGTCCCAAATTATCATGCATTTAAATGTTGCGTATTTTGTCAAATTGCTCCAAAGTCCTTCCATTCCTTTAGCTTTCCACCCGGACATCTTTGTGGGAGTAGCTGTCTCCTCCACACCCTTACTGCTGCAATGTTTTATCCCACTTTTCGCTTTTACCCATCGCACAGGTGAAGAGGGGTATCTTACTGGAAGCAAAGGGACACTTAGGCCTGGATTTTAGAAGTAAATCTAATTAACAGTTGGTTTTCTTTTACAGCCTGAGACCTCAGATCATTGTTCCCTTCCAGAGGATCTAGTGAGTATTTGTGTGCATCCTAGACTACGGTTCATTGTGCCCTCGATGATAAAAATACTACTATCTGTTAGCAACAATAACAGTTGTATAAGTTTCTCTCTATTTGGTTGCTGATCATAGGCAGCTTGATCTAACCTGACACCTGTATGATGAAAATGTTAGCAGTTCTGGTATCATGGGTGATCCTCCCCTACCTTAAGAGAAAAATAAAATTACGTTGCCCCATGTTAAAAGGAATTAAAAAAGAAGAAATGGGTAGCTTGCCTTAGTCCAAGGATCAGCCTTGTTTTCCTTGTTTCTCATGGGTGGCTTTTGTGACCTTATCTCTGTTTGAGTCCTTCCAAGAAAAGAAGGAGAGGCCTGTAATTGAATGGTCTTGGCCCAGATTCAACTGCGAGAGAGTATCCTTGTGTATTCTGAGCTCAGAGTAACTGCTCCGTCCTGTGTCTGCCCCATGGGGGGGAGGGGAAGCAGCACGTCCGGCAGGCCGAGCCTCTTCACATTTCATTTCTCATGTGGAACTTTGCCCCCTGAGCCAGCAGATCCCCCGGCTTGTGTGGCAGATCCCACGGCTGTTGTAGAAAATGGTGTTTTGCATTTATGAGTTTCTGAAATTGTGAGATTCTGAGTTATTCTGCATTTCAGTAATACGGGGGTATTGACAACTACTAAATCTAGTTGAAATCATTCTGTTACATAAAGGGGTGTGTGGGATAAACACATTTTTTTTTAACATAGCCTCCATGCCCGGCGCAGACCCCAAAACAGGCTTGAACTCCCAACCCTAAGGTCAAGACCTTAGCCAAAATCAAGAATCAGATACTTAACCTGAGCCACCCAGGTGCCTCCCCCCACATATTTTTAATAATCAGTTGTACCTTTAAGCATTTCCATAGGAAAGTAGTGGCCCAGATAATTTGGGGAATTAGGGTAGACAGATACGAAGGAAAACATAACTGTAAGTACTTTGGCAATGCCGGATGCATCTGTCCCCTAACATTCAGACCCTTTGGTGCACAGAACAATCTGCACTTTAGGACAGAGGCGGTATTCTTGCAATATAAGAACTTTAAAAAGTGTGGAAGAGTTCTGGATTTCATCTGCCGGTTACTTACTTTTGTGTAGGGTTAAGAAAGAGCCTAGAGCAGGTTTATAGCTGAATCTCCCGCTTTACCCTTGTTCTACTCCTATGGATTCTGGGGTCACTTTTATTTTTTTATTTTAAAATTTTTTAAAAATTCCTTTTATTTTTTTAAAGATTTATTTATGTTGAGAGAGAAGAGAGAGAGTGAGCACGGGAGGCGGGGGAGTAGCAGAGGGAGAAGCAGACTAATAAATAAAGGAGCCCAACTGGGGACTTGATCCCAGGATCCTGGGATCATGACCTGAGCTGAAGACAGATACTGAACTGACTGAGCCACCCAGGTTCACTTTTCAAGCAGGTTCTAAGATTTGAGTGCCTGTATTAGTTTCCTAGTTTCCTAGGGCTGCTGTAATAAATTATTATAACTTGGGTGGCTTAAAGCAATAAAAGCACGTCGCCTCCTAGTTTCAGAGGCTGAGCCTGAATGGAAGGTGTTAGCAGGACCACTCTACCCATGAAGGTCTGGGGGTGTGTCTGCCCAGCCTTTTCCAGCCTCTACCGGTGGCAGCAATCCTTGGCATTTGTTGGATTGTCCCGGGATTACTGCGGACTCACGTGACCCTCTCCCTGTGCGTCTCCCTGGCTCTGTCTCTTCTCTTCCTATAAGGACACTGGTTGCACTGAGGTTAGAGCTCACCCTACTCCAGTGTGACTGGTGACGTTTGTAAGGACCTCATTTCCAAATATGGTCATGTGCTGAGGTTCTGGGTGAACACGGATTTGGGGGGAACACTACTCAACCCAGTGTAGTGGCCGTTCTATTAAATACGCTGATCGACTCACTATATCAAGTATGATTTCTTCTGTGATACGTGTATTGGTGAGAGAGGGGTTCTTGATGGTGTATCGACAAAGTGACAGCCAGGTGTTCCGGGAGTGGCGAGTGTGCTGGGGGAACATGCTCAGAATGGCAGGATGGAGTTTGGGTTCATTGGCCGCTGTTGGAGCTGCTCACACTCCCGTGCAGAGACTGCTTGAAGCACCCTTAAGTGGGCTTCTTGGGGAGGAAGGACCAGGAGCAGATAGCAGTAGGGCAGGGCCTCTCTTAAGTCCCAGAAGCAGGAGAGCTTGGGTTCGTGTTCGTTAAGGCACCTCCGTTCTGACCTGTCAGGATCTGAACTCTTGGTTTACTCCCTCCTTGGGGTACACCAGGAAGGGGTCTATAGAGGCAGCCCTGGTGTGTTGGGGGAAGAAGTGAAGCTTCTCTTCTTTATCGGTATGGCCCAGGCTGGCCGAGGGCACCTTGAGAACTGATAGCAGACCGACATGCTTGTTGCACAGCCTGAGCAGGTAGATGACTGTGCGAAGCAGCTGGGAGTCATTTAGAGCAGGTGTCGGGGCTTGTCTTAAACTGAAAAATGCTTGCCCCACACTTGGACCCCGTGAAAGTCGAGGAGCAAACCAAATACATCTGCAAACTGGATTTACCCTGTGTACCTCGAGGCCACAAACCCCTGCTCGATGGCAGGTGGCATGTGCTTGGAGCCCACAGGGCTGACATCAGAGGGTCCCCAAGGCTCAAGGTTCTCCTATATCAGATTCTTAGAATCCTTGGAACATGCGTTCAAGATCACGTTTAGAAAAGGCCCTCGAGCATAAGCTTGGGCGGCAGCGTTGCTCTGGAAGCCAAGTAAATTTTATTCTTATTGCAATCGTTAGTCATCGTGGGGATGCTTTGATCTGATGACTCCATATGTTAAATCAGCTCTGAAATGTGATCACATACTTTAAGACCAAAAATAGCTTTTTTGTTCATTTCTACATTTAGCATCTTATCTCGGTAGTTATAGCGTACTTCTGTCTCTGAAAGTGTTTAGTAGCTTCTAGCAAAAGACTCCACCTTGACTTCTTCTCAGGAGGACGATTTTTTTCTCCCCTGTTTCATGACTTCGGTCATCTTTAGATTCCTAGTGAAGGGGGCGAGGTACAGGTAGTGATTACTGAACAGAGAGAAGTTTCTTGTGTCAGGCTGAAACCTAAACTTGCAGTCAGGGGATTGCACTGGCTGTTACGTTACCTGTGATGACGCTGCAGGGATGGAAGGCTGTCCTGGATGCAGCCGTGAGACTGACCTGGTGTTAGCGTGGGTCGGTGTTGGGGGCGGGGGTGGGGGGGCACGGTGCACAGGAGGAGGCTGTTGCTACTGATCTGGAAGAACTCTGCTAGGAAATGTTCTCTCTGGGCACCATTGACTGTCTTTGTTTCTAAATCTGAGTATGCCGAGCTCTGGTGTGGGGTTGTGGAGGGTGAAAAGGCCGTGGAGGGGGCCCCGGGTGAATGATAGGAAGCCGCCCATCCTCGGCTGAGCCTGCGTGTCCCGTTTCTTGTCTGCCATTGTGCCTCTTGGTTTTGCTCTGCCCCGTTCCAGAGAGTGTCGGAGGTTTCCAACCACTGGTGGTACTCCATGCTCATCCTCCCTCCTTTGCTGAAGGACAGCGTGGCCGCACCCCTGCTCTCTGCCTACTACCCCGACTGCGTGGGCATGAGCCCCTCCTGCGCCAGCACGCACCGCACAGCCAGCAGCACCAGCCCCGGGAAGCTGGAGCACTCCAAGGCCGTCCCCTCCGTGCTGGGTGAGAGCGGGTCCTGGCCCTCCCGGCTTCCCTTCCCCCCCGCCTTCCCTGGAATTGTGTGGGGAGCAGTGTGCAGCATGATCTAAAGCACCGTGTGGTTTCATGGATTTGGTTGTGCCGTGGCTCAGTCATACCGTTCGTATATTTCACATGGTTCATTTCCACATATGCGGTCCACAACGGGGGATGTCTGTAACCATGGCCCAGGAATTGTATCCACCGAGCTTGATGAGTTTGTTATTTGAAATTTGAGTGGCTGCATCATTGGATGATAACCCAAAACTCTGACGTGCTGGAAGAAAGTTTTGACCATATGAGCAGCCCTTCCTTTTTTCCCCTGGAGTCTTTTTTGCTTCTGATTATGCCATGAAAACGCTCAGTGAAGTGATAGACTTGGGAAAAAAAATCCAAAACTTCAGGTCAGGCCAGATATGCTGCTAACCACTCACTTTAAATGGATCTTTAAGATTCTCCACCAGAGTTCTTGGTGTCCCAGCCAAGAATTCTAGACCTCCCCCTTTCCACACACTAACAAACTTCATGTTTGATGGTGCAAATAGATTTTGACCTAGAAGCCCTATTTTAAGGGTTTCTTTAATTTTTATTTTTTTAAAGTTTTTAAAAAGATTTTATTTGAGAGAGAGTGTGAGCAAGCACGAGTGTGGGGGGGGCATAGAGGGAGAAACAGGTTCCCCGCTGAGCAGGGAGCCCAACAAGGGGCTCGATCCCAGGACCCTGAGATCATGACCTGAGCCGAAGGCAGACACTGAACTGCTTAAGCCACTGACACACCACCCTATTTTAAAGTTTTTAACTGAGAACACTGGGCCCTCTAAAAATGTGGATGTGGTCGGAATCGAAGCCCAAGTGGTAAGTCCCAGGGTTAACGAAGGTTAACCTGCACTTAACAGGCACTCACATGCTATTAGTAGGTGTGGATGGATATTGGGAGGGACCATTTGGCCATGAATCAAAAACCTTATAACAGACCTCCCTTTATTCTGGGAATTTGTCGTGAATAATTATCAGAATAAATCCTCAAAGGTTAATCCAAAGACTTACATGGCATTGCTTATGGTAGTGAAATAATTAGATGAAATTTAAGTGCCCAGGAACAGAGGAGTGGTTCAGTAATAGGAAAACACTCTGTGTCTGCTGAAGTCGGGTTTAATGACATGGGATGGTGGTCTTGAAAAGCAGATTAGGAAACAGCATGTTTTTCTGGCTTTTAAAAAAACAAGTGCCTGGGCGCCTGGGTGGCTCAGCGGTTTAAAGCCTCTGCCTTCGGCTCAGGTCATGATCTCAGGGTCCTGGGATCGAGGCCCACATCGGGCTCTCTGCTCGGCAGGGAGCCTGCTTCCTCTCTCTCTGCCTGCCTGTCTGCCTACTTGTGATCTCTCTCTCTCTCTGTCAAATAAATAAAATCTTTAAAAAAAAAAAAAAAAAAAACAAGTGCCTGATAAACGAATAGATAACAAGATGACAAGTTCTGGAGATGTGCTGTCCAGCAACGTGAATATCCTTTACCTGGTTCAACACGACACGTAAACACGGTTAAGGTGGTCAATTTTATGGCAGGTGTTTAACCCCATGACAACCTTAAAAATTTTTTTTCTTCCGAACCATGGAAATTCAGTTGGTGAAGAAAGCATGGGAGAGACGCAGCTCCCGTGTATTCTGTCTAACTGGACGGGGGAGCGGGAATGTGTCCGCGGGACAGACCGTAGCCCGGGCTGAGGCTGTTCTTTGTGGTGCGTCTTTTGTGCCTGCTTTGTCACTGGGCTGGGTTTGCGACGTGTGCTTCCGCGCCTTCTGTCAGTTCCAGGCATCAACCGGTACTTCCAGCCCTTCTACCAGCCCAACGAGTGTGGCAAAGCCCTGTGCGTGAGGCCGGACGTGATGGAGCTGGATGAGCTGTACGAGTTCCCAGAGTATTCCCGAGACCCTACCATGTACCTGGCTCTGCGGAACCTCATCCTCGCCCTGTGGTACACTAACTGCAAGGTAAGCGGAGGGAGGCTCCGCCAGCACGCACGGGCCGGGGCTGCTCTGGGAAGAGGGGGCTGTCGAAGCTGCGGGGGGAGGCGTTTAGAACAGGGATTCTTCGCCTTCCCACCATGGACCATCCACTGGGTGGATATTCGTTGTTGGGGGGTGGGGGCTGTCCGGTGCCCTGGCCTCTGCCCAGTACGTACCAGGAACATCCCCGGTTGTGACAACCACACGTCTCCAGGCATTGCCTCCCAGGCGCTGAGCCTCCCCGCCCTGGGAACTGCCACTAGATCACGTGTCCGAATTTCTGACTCTCTAGCGATTGAGTATAAGGTGCAAAATGTGGTTCAGAGCGTTCCAGCGTTGAATGCCAAGAGGAAAAAAAATAAAACATTGAAGATTGCATTATAACCCTTTGAGGGCAGGGATTCTTACATTGTTATCCTCCGGCAGCAGAGCCCAGTGCTTTGCTGTCTGCTGGGACCAAACATATGTTGGGGGCCTTATACAGCCCCACCTGGAATGGGGAGAGACCACCTGAGGAGGAATAGGAGCTCTTACCATCATCATTATCGAAACAAAGGCTCTCCTGACCCTAGTATTTTTCTGACTTATTAATTTCTCCTGCAATTATTTGAGTGATTGCTGAATGCAGAACATTTGGCAAGGCTGCCAAAGTAATTTTGATTCAAGAAAGATATCCCAGATCAACTTTGCTGTTTGACTGGATTAGAATCCAGTATGAGGTGGCCTGATTAGGTTTATGGCTATTAATGCAGTTTCTACGAATTCTGTGAGTGGGTTGGATGAGGCAGAATTGTTATTTCCTCCCCAGCGGGCTTGAGGTAGGTGCTCAATAAACATTTGCTGAAGTGAACAAAATTGTGGTCAGAATTTCCTGTAAATAAGTTGTAAAGATACACTCCTCAGAAACAGCCTTGGATTCTTTTTTTTTTCGCATTTCTTTTTGTTCAGCTTTGAAAATTAATTTATAGTGGTGAAGAACCTTACAGAAACAAAACCCTGAACTTTGTCAGCGTGGATCTATTTTAATATTTAATAAAATAGTATGCTTTATATTTTATATGCTTTATGCTTAATATTCTAGTGGAAAAACACAAGTATATTTACCATAAAAGAACCAAAGATTTTGAAAAAAAAATTTTTTTTTAAATTCATGACTACAAACTAGTGTTTTTTTACCTTCTTCCCCAACCCAAGCCGATGTTCTTTCTTGAATACGGTTGACCCTTGAACAATGTGGGGCTTAGTGGCATTGTCACCCCTCCCCAGCCCGGTCAAAAATCCGTATATAACTTTTGGCTCCTCCCCAAACTCAACTACAAATAGCCTACTGTTGACTTGAAGCTTTACCAATAATGTAAACCGTCAATGGACACATATTTTTTATGTCGTGTGTGTATGCTGTTTTCTTACAAGAAAGTAAGGCACAGAAAATGGTATTAAGTACCGCACTGTAGGGCGCCTGGGTGGCTCAGTGGGTTAAAGCCTCTGCTTTCGGCTCAGGTCATGATCTCAGCGTCCTGGGATCGAGGCCCGCATCGGGCTCTCTGCTCAGCAGGGAGCCTGCTTCCTCCTCTCCTTGTCTCTCTGCCTGCCTCTCTGCCTACTTGTAATCTCTCTCTCTCTGTGTCAAATAAATAAATAAAAATCTTAAAAAAAAAAAAAAAGTACCGCACTGTGCTCATTGAAATGTCCATGTGTGAGTGGAACCATGCAGTTCAACCCCGTGTCGGTCATGGGTCTACTCTAAGTCCAGTCCTCTTCCTGTGCTTGGTAGGGTTCTTTGGGAGCTGGGGGGTTGGGGACAACTAGAGGACAAGTCAGAGTTTGGGACCCCCACTCTTGAGCCTGTTCTAACTTCAATTAGCAATAATCGCACCTCGGATAAACCTCATTGGCTACGATACTGCCACTAGGCAAAGCTGAGCCTGTTCTAACTTCATATGGGTCAAGTCTATGTTAGTCTTACATCTTTGAAATGTTCCAAGGCCTTGTCAGCGCTGGGGTGCGCAGGGAAAGGCAGTGTCTTTTTTTTTTTTTTTTTTTTTTTAACACTCCTAAATCTGTCTCCTCACATCTTACCGGTGATGAGAATCCAGCTTTTCCTGCTGCTGGTGCAAGTGGCAGCGTGGGCTTCTGCTGTGGCCCTTACCGTGTGGCAGATCGAGTCAGGAATGTATCTGCAAGGTGGTCAGCCCATGCTCCCTGTAACTCTTCTTCTCAGGGAGGAGAAGATGAGCTGATGAAACACAAATTACTGTCTCTTTTGTCCCTTCTTTTTCCTTCACCAGCCAATCCTCCCCCCCAACCCCGCCTTTGATCTTACTATGTCTTAGTGACACAGGACGGACTTGAGTACCCGAGAGGGTTTTTGTTGTTTGATTTGGTTGGTTTTTTTATTGTGGTAAAAACACAACCTAAAATTTACCATTGTAAAATGTACAGTACAGTGGCATTAAGTAAATAGTATTGTAGAACATCCCCACATCTTTGTTCTAGAACTTTTCGTTACCCCAAGAGGAAACCCCAGAGCCATTAAGCAGTGACTTCCCATTCTTCCCTTCCCCCCACCTCTGGCAACCACTAATCTACTTCTTGTCTTTATAGATTCTCCCCCTGCGGGTTGTTCATATAAATGGAATCCTACAGTATGTGACCTTCCATGAGTAGCTTCTTCACTTGGCATCATGTTTGCAGGATTCCTCCGTGTCATAGCATGGATTAGTACCACGTTTCTTTTTATGGCCAAATAATGGTCCACGTACAGATCTACCCCATTCAGTTTATCCATTCATCCATTGATGGACACTTGGATAGTCTCACCTTTTGGTGATTTGAGTAGTGCTAATAAGAATTTTTTATGAGCCTCCATTTTCAGTTCTTTTCAGTGGATACCCAGGAGTGGGCTTGCTGTGTCATAGAGGAATTCTGTTCAATTTTTCGAGGAGCCCAGAGTTCCGTATATTTGTCTTAACCGTCTCGTTTTGTTTCCACACACAGGAAGCTCTTACCCCTCAGAAATGTATTCCTCACATCATTGTCCGGGGTCTCGTGCGTATCCGGTGCGTTCAGGAAGTGGAGAGGATACTTTATTTTATGACGAGGAAAGGTCTCATCAACACGGGAGTTCTCAGTGTCGGCACCGACCAGCACCTTCTTCCGAAAGATTACCACAACGTAGGTGACTTGCTCTCGCGGTAACACCACCACCATCACGATAAATGCTAGTATGTGATAACGATGTTAGTGAATACTAGTTAAGAACACTAGTGACAGTCACATGATCACTACAGAAGCTACAGAGCAAGAGTTGTGTAGAATATGTGCTTCTCTGGGGAAGAGAATATCAGGCACTGGTTGTCTAGACTCTGGAAAAGAGGAGGGGATTACTTACGCACAACCATGTTCTTTAGGAAAATAACTTTCTGTGAACATCCAAGAAATGTAGATGAACTTAACGTGGCTTGGCAGTTAGTACCTTCTTAGAACAACTAAAACAATATATTGCTTTCATTTCTCTAATTGGATCCTTTTTTTTCAAAAAAAAATTTTTTTTTTTTTTTAAGAAATCAGTCATCATTATCGGGGCTGGTCCAGCAGGATTAGCAGCTGCTAGGCAACTGCATAACTTTGGAATTAAGGTAAGAGTTTTGGGGACATGGAGTTGATAATAGATGGTTAACCATGCCTTTGGTCCAAATTTTCTAAGATTTAGAAACCGGTTTCTGATTTTAGTGGAGAATGCGAAATACACTGGGTATCTTTCTAACCGCTCCTAGAAAAGATACAACATTTGAAATTGGTTTAATAGAAAAGTGGAGGGAATGGCTGTTCTCAGCAGCTTTAGGACAGGGTTTTGGACTCCTAATGAGCAAATCAGAATGGAGTCTGTGCAGAAACTAAAGCGGAAATTCTCCACGGCCTGTCACTCGACACCAGAGAGGGCATATTGGGGGGAAAATGTTCTTGTTTTTGTACTTGAGACAAACAGATACCAGCTTGGAAATACACTGTTTCTTGTGTAAAAGTTTCTGAGACACACAGTTAAATTTTCTCTTGCAAATCAAAGGTATCCTTTCTTGAGTAAATTCTTTGCCCAACATGGAGCTTGAACCCACGAGCCCATGATCAGCCATCGCATGCTCGACTGACTGAGCCAGCCAGGTGCCCTTCAAAGGCACACTTTGCATCTTACTCTGGAAAACAATCTCTGCTTTTGGAAGCAAGATTGAATTGGTTAATCCATGGTTCAGACAGAATTACATGACTTTTAAAGGGCTGTACATATTTGGGGCGGCCTACTTTTCCAGGTAGGATAGTTTTTAGCTAGTGTGTGGTCTTATTCCACTTGTTCAAAATTAGCCAAAATAGAGACTTACAAAAAAATATCGTGCAGTTCAGAATCTCATTTCCATTAGATTCATTCGAATTAACCACCACCTTGATATGTGACTTTCTTGGTCTGACACATTTCTCCTTTTTAAGAACTTATTTTTCAAGGACTTTGGTTTTCGGTTAAACCAAACATGAAAATCATTTTGGTAGAACTGAATTAGTCTTATCACTTTTCTCTGGCTGAAAGAAATGACAACTTGTTCACAAAGTCTTCTCTGCTGGAGGAGTTTCAGAGATGAGAAAAGTTTTCAGTAGCTATGTCTAAGAGTTGTTTTCCTCAGTTGAATGGAAGATGTAAGTCTTGGATTACATTATTTTCCTCACAAAACAGAAGAACCTGAGTTGGATTTATGGGAAGCATGTTTGCGTTTCAGAGTATTTTCTGAATGGTATTAAGCTCGAACGTGTTTGAATTGATCATCTATTTATTCCAGCATTAGGTATTAGGGCCAAGATCTCTTGTTTGTTTTTGTTTGGGAAACTCACAGATGATATTGCAAGGAAGGTTATTAATATCCCAAGTCTAGGGGGCTGTCTTTAATGACCTGCTTTCCTCTTACACTAAAACAAAACTAGACACAGATGGGTCTATGTTAATCTGAATGAAGTCAGAGAAAGGAGGGTGGGGGAGGGTTAGAACCTCAGGTTGTTACTTTCCTTGTTGGAGAAAATGAGGAATAAGAATATTCAGAGAACCCCTCCCATTCTCCCCTCTTGCTCGCCAGGTGATGAGAGAGACCCCACAGAAACCACCCATTCTTCTTATGTTAGGAAAGAGATTCCCCAGAGTAACTGAGACAGTTGACTTGGGGAAACTCCTTGAGCAATTTGAAGGAGGGCTTTTAGAGATCTGGAAGTGAAATGGCAGGGTAGGATTCACATTTCCCCTGGGTTACTGTGACCCAGGGAAGCATGGTGCTCACAGCGCTGTCCATCACCAGCAGCATCTCATGGCGTCCGAAATTTGAGGGAGGTAAAAGTGTCTGGGTGTGGGGCCAACCTGCTTAGGCCACGCTCATCAGGTCATACTTGGATAGTATGATGGACGTATGATTTTTTTTTTTAAGATTTTTTTTTATTTGACACAGAGAGAGAGATCACACGTAGGCAGAGAGGTGGACAGAGAGGAGGAAGCAGGCTCCCCGCTGAGCAGGGAGCCCAATGTGGGGCTTGATCCCAGGACCCTGAGATTCATGACCTGAGCTGAAGGCAGAGGCTTAACCCACTGAGCCACCCAGGCGCCCCTTTATATAACAGTAGTCCTGTCTTAGGGAAGTTAAGGCCTATTTGCAAAGCTGAAGGCATTTTGCTCCACGCAGAGACGTTTTATAGGAAAAACTCACGTCTTTAGTTTCTTACAGTGTTTTTAAATTTATGGACTAGTATTAAGTAAAAGCTGTCGGTACGTTTCATGTGGTGGTTCATCAAATCTTATCATGATGGGATTGGAGAGGAGACAGTTTAAGGGATTTCTCCAGCAGACCACTCACTCCCTCCTTGCAAAAAGCTGGATGGTTTGTTTTAACATCTACATTGGCTTCTGTTCACACTGCCTTCTTTTTAAAGTTTTTTCTCAAGTGCTATCATACTTAACCAAATATGGAACTTATTTAACTGTGTGTCATTCTGCATTTATAGCACTGCATTTGATATGGTTTCTTATCCTGAATCAGTTCCCCGGATTGCCTGTCTTTTTAGGTAACTGTCCTGGAAGCCAAAGACCGAATTGGAGGCCGAGTATGGGATGATAAATCTTTTAAAGGCGTCACAGTGGGAAGAGGAGCCCAGATTGTCAATGGCTGTATCAACAACCCAGTAGCACTAATGTGTGAACAAGTGGGTTTCTTTAACATTTGTGTTGTAGATAATCAGAAGAAAAAATGGTCTCATTTTGCTTGTGTGTAGTATTAATAATGCTTCTAGATGATACAGAACCACCCCCAAATGATTTCTTGCCCCCTCATACTCCCTGAAAAGTCAACAAAAATAGTTACAGTTCTTCCTTTCAGAGAAGGTGGAACTATAGTGTGCATAAAAGGTTTTTTCTAAGATCTTTAATTATATTTGTGTGTTATTTGCAGGCCACTTGATTAGCTAGCTCATTTTACGGTTGCCAGATGGAGCAAATAAAAATACAGAATGCCCAGCTAAATTTGACTTTTGGATAAACAACAAGTAATTTGTTTAGGATAAGTATGTCCCAAATATTACATGGGATGTTTTGCATGCAATATCTGGGACATACTTACACTAAAAAAACAAAAACAATAACAAACAGACATCAAAACCCAAAGTACTCATTGTTTATCTGAGAGTCAAATTTACCTGGGCATCCTGTCTTTTATTGGGCAGCCCTCTATAATTTTCTTTGAAGACCTGATAGACTCAAGGTTTTTTCCTGAAGTATTTATTGATGGTAAATTCAACATCACCTTCCATGAGTGTCTGTGTGGTTGCGTGCTCATTTATGGGAGAGTCCACAGTGGGGCTGGAATGTCAGAGCAAGGAGAGGCAGTGCGCAGCTGTAGCATTGGAAGCATTAATAAATATTGTCCAAAAAGCTGTAGAGTGCATGGCATGGACGCTGCTGCTGTCACTTCACCTTCTCCTAAAACAAGGTCTCGTAGATTTCATGCTCTTTTTCTCACTGCCTCCCTTTGCTGCCATTCCCCAGGAAGCATATTTAGCTTTCTCTTCGAGAACTGCTAGACCATTTTCTCCACGAGAGCTCTGTCTAATTTCAGCTTAGAACCTGTAAGTATTTTTTCCAGGGCAAATTTTCACCTTCTTATTCTTATTATTTTGAAGCTTGGCATCAGCATGCATAAATTTGGAGAGAGATGTGACTTAATTCAGGAAGGTGGACGAATAACTGACCCCACTATTGACAAGCGCATGGATTTTCATTTTAATGCTCTCTTGGATGTTGTCTCTGAGTGGAGAAAGGATAAGACTCAGCTCCAAGATGTTCCTTTAGGAGGTATGGGAGAATGGCGTTCTGAATGTTCCATTGGAGTCTCCTTGTAACCCTAGCTGGATTAGCACTAACAGCGTCCACCTGTGCGGTTGGATGTCTGCAGTCAGAGGAGTCCTGTGAAGGAGCACCTGGCTCACTCAGCCGGTAGAGCTTGTGACTCTTGATCTTGGGGTCATGAGTTCAGGCCCCATAATGGGTGTAGAGCTTATGTTAAAAAAAACACACACACACACACACACGCACGCACGCACGCACACACACACACACACACACACACACACACACGTCTTATGAGCATTCCTTTCGGATTGATGAGTCCTCCCGAATGTTCTGCTCTGTGGAGCACTTCCTCAAAGACATTTAGAGGCTTGTGTGCGTGAACACACTCAGATCTTTGCATAAAATAGCTGATGTTTAAAATAATCACTTAAATGTTTAATTTTCAGTTTCCTGGAGGAGCTTATTTTAAGGAAACATATTATAGGCCCCATGCGAATAGTCCCTATGTAATGTCCCTTCTAGATAAAAAGAGTTTCTGTATGCCAGGGTTTCTTTTCCCTTTTTGGGAAAGCAAATAGCTTGAGGTGTTTTTTTTGTTTTGTGTGTTTTTTTTTTTTTACAGTATGTTTTATTTAAGAATGCATGAATATGTATTGCAATTGGAAAATTTTAATTCAAAATCATTAGGCTTTGTTACTAAATGGACCAAAATATTCTCAGTTGATTGTATTCTTTGGAAAACTTGACTGTCTGTAACCACTCATTTCCACGAGGGTGCCATGAAGATTTGACCATACTGCTTCTTAAGCTGACCATACTGCTTCTTAGCCTACAATTCTTATGACCGGGATGTATCACTCATAGTCCTTGGTGGCCTATTGGGGTTTCTTCAAGTGGGATCATTTGAACTCTGTTCTCAGGATGTTAATTTGCTTCAGGTGTAAGTTTCCTCGTAAGGGTTCTTAGTTCTGCATCCTGGTATATGCTCCCTCACTGTTTGTCTCAGTAGCAGGCACTGTCCCTTCTCTTTCCCCTCCCCTCACCCTCTTGCTTGAGACCCATCCATCCCCTCCAGTCACCCTTATTTGTAAGCATTCCCCTGTAGACTCTCACAGAACATTTTCAGAAATTGGGTTGCACAGGGGTCATTTAATCAAATGGAGGTAATGTCCAGACGCAGGGGTACATTGAATTTTCTGGAGCTGGGGACAGCTCCTAGGCTGACTTGGTGAATGTGCTCAGAATTTAGTTAGTGTTGTGCACATGGGTAGTAATCGTGGATGGGGGGTCTTCACCCTTTTCTCAGGACCACCAGGTATAAAAGTTAGTAATATTGCTTTGTCTTGGCCAATTAAGAAAAATTATCAAGGGAGGGTCTGCTGTGTAGGTCACAGGAGGGTCAACTGTGTAAGTTGTTTTTTCTAATTAATATTTTCTGGAAAGGCTTTAATAATGGTGCACACATGTCTGCTTAAAGAAGGTCCCGGTTCTCTCCTGCTCAGTAGTATCTGAGCTGAGATTCCAGCTCATTAGCACTTAGCTGAAAACACACAAATAGAAATACTAAGAAGCTAAAGTTAATTTCACAGAACATATGTACTAAAGCTTTTAAATGTAATTTACATGAAAATCATATTAAGGCTTTTCCCAATCTGTTAATACTTAATTTTATATACTGTTCTAGCAATCTTGTCTCCTCCCTAATCTCTACAAAACCTAAAGGAAAATAGAAACCACGTAGCAAGAGGCAGGAACAGGACTGCAAGATGATAATGAAGGTAGTGCAAAGGCCCTGTGGTCTGGGGCCTGAAGCCCAGCCCAGATCGAGACGTGTCGGGGCCATCCCCATATCACTATGTAGTATAAGAACAGAAAATTTTAATGAGAGCCTGGAGTTGACAATTTTTTTTTCTTAACTCAGTTTCAATTCCGTTTCTAGTTGAGCAAGTGCACAGACTTGATAGAAGGAAGCTTTGAGTCTGCAGTGTATGTGTGGGCTGGTGGTCATCACGGTGAAGGTTACAAAGAAGTGCCCTGTACTGAGATGCTTACAATTTGTCAGATGAGCCTCCCCCCACCCCGTCCCCCTGCAAAGGGAATCTAAGACAAGAGTCAAGTGATGATACCACGGGGCTGTGTGTCTGTGTAGTTGAACGTTCCAGTTGCGTGGCACGGATGAAGGTGGAGGTTGCTAGTAAGCAGGATTCCCAAGGTGTGTGTGGCGGTGGATGCTGGACTGGAAGGGGGCCGGGCTGAGGGGGCCGGCCAGTGAGGGGAGAGGTAGCAGCAGGCCTCCCACGGTTGGAATTTACCCGAAGAGACTCAGCCGCTGTTGAGCAGAGTGTGTGAGCTGGCAGGTAGTAGGTGCTATCTTTAGAAAGGCTGAAAATGTGCTAGTTTGGTCTGGCTGTGGGTTTGGGAATTTATTACAGAAGCCATAGAAAACCAGTAATTAAAAAGCATCGAGGCAGAAGGCTCAGATGACGAAAGCCTGTGATGGATTAATCTTGTTTTGGAGACAGTGTAGCCGGTCATCGTGGGTCTCTGAGTTGAGGTGACATGTTCCAGGAACTGGACTCTGGGTGGGCGCGGTAGGACCAGAAGGGGAAGAGGCATTTTCTCGGGGGGCGCAGGGGGTACTTCCCCCTCCAACCTTGAGCAAAAAAAAGAAAGTTGTTCAACTGGGCAGAAACGAAACATGGTTGAAGATACAGAGCCTACAGATTTTGTTTCCAGTCAAGATAAGCTTTTCCTTCCCCAGCGAAACCAACCTTATGAGGATGTCCTTTCCCCCGACCCCACGCACCCAGGGTTTCCTTGGGAAGGGACTTCTGCCGTTGGGGGGTTTGTGGGGTCTCAGGAGGTACAGAGCGCAGGAGAAGGAGGAAGGAAATAACGTGTCCGCTCTTTGCTCTGCTTTGCTCCCTTCTCGTTACAGAAAAGATAGAGGAGATCTACAAAGCTTTCATCACCGAGTCCGGCATCCAGTTCAGTGAGCTCGAGGAGCAGGTGCTTCACTTCCACCTCAGCAACCTGGAGTACGCCTGCGGCAGCAGCCTCCGCCAGGTGGGCCAGGCTCGCGGGTGACCGTGCCCCGGTCTGGGCCCCGGGCCGGGCTCTGCGCGGGTGTCGGTGCCCCCCCGGGTCTCGGCCCCGAGCCGGGCTCTGCGCGGGTGTCGGTGCCCGGGTCTGGGCCCCGAGCCGGGCTCTGCGTGGGTGTCGGTGCCCGGGTCTCGGCCCTGAGCCGGGCTCTGCGCGGGTGTCGGGGCCCTGAGCCGGGCTCTGCGTGTGCTGGGGTGCGTGCGTGGTGCACTGGGTCTGGGCCCTGAAGCCGGGCTGCTCTGGGTAAACAGGAAATACAGGTTCTGCTGTTGGAAAGTTCAGAAACCTTGACTTCTGAGCGAATTAGCCCCACCGTAGTTTAGACTTTGTGTTTCGTTTTTAAAGCCAGAGAAACCTTCCTTCAGAGAATGAGTGTGAAGCCGGCGCAGGAGGAGCCTGGGGATGGATCCGTGCAGGGCCCAGAGCCTGGCGCTCTGCCCTCCTTCCCCTGTGCGCCCGGCTCCGTGGGGGCCCTGCAGGCGGTCCTGTGGAGCCCTGTGGTCTGAGAACCCTGCTCTCCACGGACCGAAATAGAGGAGCCTTGCAGTTGTGGTCTTCGTATCTTGCTGAAACAAATGTAAACTTGCCTCACTCCTATAACCACTTGATGTTGATACTCAGATCTATAAAAGATTTGAGGCTCCAGAGATGATGGCGGCTTATTGTCCAAATCAGGATCTCTCTGTTTTCATTCGATTTTTTTTTTTTTTTTTTTTTTTTTTTTTAAATATTTGTCAGGGAGAGAGATGGAGGGAGGGAGAGGCAGGCAGAGGGAGGAGCAGGCTTCCTGCTGAGCAAGGACCCTGGTATCATGACCTGAGCTGAAGGCAGGTGCTTAACCAACTGAGCCACCCAGGCACTCGTTGTTGCCATTGGAGTAACACTGTTTTCCTAAATTGTGCAGGATTTCAGCCTCTACAGAAATGCTACGTTCAAGACAAATATTTGGCATGTTTATAGATGGAGTTGTCCAAATGCAGTTTTATTCATCGAGTTCTCCTTGTCCAGGATTGCTGATACACATACACCTTGCTATCAAGGAGTGGCACCTAGGTCCAAATCATGTCTACGTTTTGTTCTAAAATAAGCTTTCCTGGAGTGCGTGGCTGCCTTAGTCGGTAGATGTTGCCAGTCTCGATCTTGGGGTGGTCCTGAGTTCAAGTCCCACGTTGGGGGTAGAGTTTACATAACAAAATTAAGCTTTCCTGCACATTATCATTTCCCAGGTGTCTGCTCGCTCCTGGGACCACAACGAATTCTTTGCCCAGTTCGCTGGTGATCACACTCTGCTAATGCCCGGCTACTCCGTAATCATTGAAAAACTGGCCGAAGGCCTAGACATTCGGCTCGAGTCTCCAGTGAGTGTCTACAGTGGTGGGGTGGGGCAGCTCTGAATTGACCTTGTGGGTGGAGGATGGGAAGTGTGGGGCGTGTGGATTACACGGGAGACAGGTGCTTGCTGTGACCTCGTTTGTTAGGCAACCCCGCTGTTTGGAAGCAACAGTGGCGCAGGTGCATCTTGGTTACTGATGTGTGCGGGAGTCTCATGACCTCCCCGACACTGTGCATTTGTGTTCGCTCTGAAATTTTCCCTTTGCATCTTTGTCTCTGTGCCTTTGTATCGTGCATTGCTCTAATCACAGAAGTTGTAACTTATATGTATATTTCACGTTAGATAAACGATTATAAAGATTTTCCATATTCTGACAGTGTTTATAAATTTTAATGGCTGGGTGAGAGTTCCCTGAAGTAAGCTGTAAATGTCATTTAGATCTCTGAATGCCAGGAAATGATTCTTTGGAGTCTTGGAGATAGAAATTCACACGATAGACTTGGAGAGGATCCTGGATCGTATGGCTGTGTCTCTCGTGGTTTTCATGATTGTTTTTCTCGAGCAGGTACAGAGCATTGATTATTCTGGAGATGAAGTGCAGGTTACCATTACGGATGGGACAGGATGTACAGCACAAAAGGTAGGTACTGGAATTTCACTAGGTGCTGCCAGGGGGTTGGGGGTCTGGGAAAACCATGTTTTCCACCAAGAAGTTTGCCTTTGGCAATCTGCAGTCCTGAAGAGTTACCTGTCTCCACTCAGTCACGTTTAGATCTGCAAACCTGATATAATTGATCTAACACCATATAGATTTTGTGGTAGGTGGAATTCCGAAAAGTGTTTCTTGAAGTGGGTTCTGTGGTACATGAGTCCTGAGAGTTGAATAAGAAATCCTTTGGCCAAATAAGTTTGAAAAGTACTGTATACTGCAGTCTACTTTTTGGGTTAAATATGAGTGTGTTAAAGCCTCTGAGAAGTTGTGTATTACAAGAAAAGTTTATTTTGTTTAATTCAGTTCTTTCCAAGTTGGTGGTGGTTTTTGTTTTTTTTGTTTTTTGTTTTTTTTTTTTTTAGTTTGTTTGTTTTGCCATGGGATCATTTTTCTGTTCAGGGCAGCTCTGTGTTTTCTCTTTGAAACTGGCACAAGTACTTTTATATTATTGGCGTTTCTTGTAAACTTCAGTAGGTGGACACTGGAAGGTGTTATACTATGTGACATCACACGGAGATTTCCATGGTGTTGGGGAGAGCAAAGGTGATTCTGTGGAGAGGAGGGGGATTAATAAGCCCCATAAATTTATTTCAGTTTATTTATGTCCGAAATGAGGACCAAAATGTGTAACTGAGAGCCTATCACTGGTTCCTAGATTAGCTGTGTTCTGCATTTTCCAGTTATTTCCAAGTACTCCACAGTCCATGATACTGCTACAGAAGTAAAGGATCGCATGTCAAATGAAGAGACGGGGTCTTGTGTATGAGCCCACAGGGTGGGTCCTCCTGTCACTCCCGCCGTTGACTAGCAGGGGCCTTGGCCGTGGTAGGGTGCAGTCTTTGGACTGTACTGCTTCTCAGTCCTGGCTCACATTAGAATTGCCCTTGAGGGGCTTATAAAGAGAGACTGCAGCCAGGACTCCTCCCCGCAGAGACCCTCGGTGACATGGGCTGGTCATGTTTGTAATGCTTCCCAGGTGAGTCCAACATGCGGCCAGGCCAGAGACAGTATCCTCATCTGTGAGCCCCCAAGTGAGAGTCAGGCTGCTATCTAAGGCTCCTCCTAGTGGTGCAGTTTTTAAAAAATACCTCTTTTTAAAATTGCAGATCAGCTGATGGCTCAACCTCTGTGATTTTGTGACTGTGCCTCTTGGGTCACCGTCTGCTGGGTCACCCTCTGCCTGACGCTCACCAGGCCCCTTTGCCTGCCTTTCTTTGGATCCAGCTCTTTAGGGGCATTAGGGCAGAGCTTTGTTGCAAAGTCCGCTCCGAAACGTTTTAAAGGAAGTCTTTTTATTTTTATGGTAGTCTGCGCATGTCAGATGGTTTGAATTGGAAGTTTCCAAACCATCTTGTCAGTGAAAGGTGACCGCCCAGCCTGACACGCCGATAAACGTTTGACAGGCTGTAGTGAGGTCTCCAGGTTGCTTGCACCGCAAGCACGTGCACCGAGAGCTGGTGTGAGTCTCTGGCCAGTGTACGTTCATCTCTTCCACCTGTTTGTTTAGCTTAGCTCATGTGCTTTTGAAAGCTTTTTGGTTTTAAGAAAATACCTAGATCTGGGGTGCCTGGGTGACTCACTTGGTCAACCATCTGCCTTCCGCTCCGGTCATGATCTCGGGGTCCTGGGATCGAGTCCCTGCTCGTGGGAAGCCTGCTTCTCCTTCTGCCTGCTGCTACCCCTGCTTGTAAACTCGCTTTCTCTCTGACAAGTAAATAAAATATTTTTTTTTAAATCTAGATCTTATTTCCTTTAAGTTCCTATGCATCGAAGAGAATAATTGTTCGCTTTTTAAAAAAAGATTTTATTTATTTATTTGACAGACATAGAACACAAGCAGGTGGAGAGAGAGAGGGAGAGGCAGAAGCAGACTCCCCGCTGAGCAGGGAGCCTGATGTGGGGCTCGATCCCAGGACCCTGGGATCGTGACCTGAGCCGAAGGTAGAGGCTTAACCCACTGAGCCACCCAGGTGCCTCCCCCTGCCTTTTCTTGATTGCATGATGATGACAGTGAAATGCTTTATACTTCCTACAAGTTCCTCTAACAGAAAATAATGACACACTGACAGGAAGCACTCTGGTCTTCCTGGGATCCTGGAGTTGGGGTTCAAGCCAAGCACACTCAGTCTTTGACGAGGGCTCTGGCAGCTAGAGTGCTTGGATTCAGTTCCACTGCACGCTCCTCCTGCGGGGCTGCCCTCCAGCTTAGATGGCGGAAGTAGACAGACACACACACACACACTCTCTCTCTCTCTCTCTCTCTCTCTCTCTCTCTCTCTCTCTCTCTTTCCCCAGACTCCCTAGCGGCTGAGGTTCTAGATAGGAAATGGTGCAGCCACTCAGCTCCACTGGCGGGAGGCCTGGAAGCTGTGGTGTGGCTTCCGCTTCACTTCTGATAAGCAGGACCATCAGGGTGCCGGGCTGTAATGCAGCGGGGCCAGTGGAGGCCCCAGGGTCCACTCCCTCACTGCAAGGGAGTCGCGAGGTGGGCCCGAGGAGCCCGTGTTGCTGGTGCGGCTTGTTCTGTAAGCAGCATGATTCTGGAGCCGGCAGCACAAGTGACGGCTTCTGGCCGTGGTCATGGTAACATGGTTCTGGAGCCAGAGTGTCCTGACTGTGTGGAGAGACAGCAGCTCTGTGATGGCCGGGTTTTGCGATGGGACTTGGAGAGTCATTCTTGAAGGCTCTGTCAGCATCTGTTACTTGAGTTCTCTAATGATTTTGTGAGCCACTGGAGACCTGCAATAAATTGTTTTCCCCACACAAAAAATTTTGTGTTTCTTTGTGATTATAATACTCCATACTGTTTTTGATGTGCTTTACCATTTAGGAAACATATTGATGTATATTGTAAGAGTTTTTGTTTTAAGAATTACCTCAATTCTTTGAGGTTAGTAGGGCAGGTATTAGCCACACATTAGAAAGTGTCAGTAATGATACACAAATGTAGTTTTTCTGACTCCATATTTGGGGCCATTTCCTCTTACATTATTGCTTTTCAGGATTGGGATCTATTGACTCTTTTTACCCAGGGTTATTCTAAACAATTAAGACCTTTCTTTGAGTTCTTCCATGGATGGCCTTTCTGCTCAGCCAGGCACCCTTGTGCAGTGAACAACTTGCCCGATGGTACATGACAGCCCTTGTTCTTCCCAATATAACATGGGACATTGACAGTCTCATGATTGGCAATAGAGAGGAGTATCTTTTGAGTGTTGAGATTTCCCGGTAGTTCTGGTATTAGGTTCAGTTGTTTTTGTGTGTTCACGGTTTGTTTTTTTTCTCACAGGTATTAGTCACTGTCCCACTGGCCTTACTGCAGAAGGGTGCCATTCACTTTAACCCACCGCTGTCAGACAAGAAGATGAAGGCTATCAACAGCTTAGGCGCAGGCATCATTGAAAAGGTGACTAGTTATGGAAGCCTCAGAACTAAGGAGATTAAAGTCGGGTGACTGGAGTTCCTTAACTTCTGGTATTGGGAAGTAGGGGATAATTTTTTAATTCAAGTAAGATTCGAAGATTTTCTTTTCATTTGAATAATCATTCATGAAGAATACAAAAGGATATTAGCAAAACAAGAGGAGGAGAGGTGGCCGAGGTCTGAATTTTGACGTTAGGAAAATCTTGTTACTCAGAATTTGAACTTGGTATATAAATATGTATATAAGGTAGCTCTTCCCCCCCCCCCCTTGGCTGCTTTCTATGCCTGCCCTCCATTAATTTGGTCCCAGTGAGGAGAGTTTCAGTTTCCTCTGCCTTTAAAATCTTCTCTAGCAGAACGTGCAGGGTGCAGGGGATCCTGGCAGCCCTGGGGGTGGCTAGAATTTATCTTAGGGACATTCGCTCTGAGACCAGGCTTCAGGGATGCTTTGCATGTTCACATCAGCCTGGTGGTTGTTGGTGGGTCCCACCACCCTCAGTGGGAGTACGGGACTGAACAGCACAAAGAGCCAGATGTTCACAAGAGAACACACAAGACAGGCACATGGAAAGGGAGCATTTAGGTTTGATTTTTTGTGCCTAGCTCTTGTTAAGAACTATAGGTTGCTTCTTAGAGGTGGCCAAATTTCTGATTCCAGAAACTCCTGACCATCTTTCTCTTGCTCACTTTCCAGATTGCCTTGCAATTTCCCTATCGGTTTTGGGACGGTAAAGTTCAAGGGGCTGACTTTTTTGGTCATGTCCCTCCTAGCGCCAGCAAGCGGGGGCTTTTTGCTGTGTTCTATGACATGGATCCCCAGGTAAAGTCACTGGCGAGATGTGGTGGATTGTGGAGGTGTGTGAGCATGTGCATTTGGGGCCTTCTGTCCTGAACGCAGAGTGCAAACTGCCGGTGCCTTCCTCCCGCGTCTGCAGAAGCAGCACAGTGTGCTGATGTCGGTGGTGGCCGGGGAGGCGGTGGCGTCCGTGAGGACCCTGGACGACAAGCAGGTGCTGCAGCAGTGCATGGCCGTCCTCCGGGAGCTGTTCAAGGAGCAGGTCAGAGAACCTGGCGTGCTTTCCGTGGCGGGAGCCCCACGCTGGCCGGGCTTGTGTGCCTGAGGATGAAGGAGCTCGGGTCGGGCTGCGTCCTTCCTCCTTCCCGTCCTGGGGCTTTAGGGCTTCAGCATAGGAATTTTAGGGGGACGCACGTGAGCCTGTAGCGATGTTCCGTACCACTTTTCACGCCATCGTCTTCCTTTTTTGCTCACATCCCGCACTCCCTTTCTCCTTTTTTTTATTTTTTAAGATTTTATTTATTTGACAGATGAGATCACAAGTAGGCAGAGAGGCAGGCAGAGAGAGAGGAGGAAGCAGGCTCCCTGCCAAGCAGGGAGCCCGATGCAGGGACTCAATCCCAGGACCCTGAGATCATGACCTGAGCCGAAGGCAGAGGCTTTAACCCACTGAGCCACCCAGGCGCCCATCTCCCTTTTTTGTGCTAATCCACAGAGCGTGGCTGTTCCCTGGGGAACTGCCCAGAATGTGGAACGCATCACGAATTTGCGTGTCACCCTCGCACAGAGGCCGTGCTCGTCCCCTCTGTGTGGTCCTGTTTTAGTGTGTGCTCCCCCCCACCCGAGCGCCGCACCCCTGCTCTCCCCGACACCCCGTACTGACCACCCCCCAGCGAGCTTTGACAGCTTTCCCGCCCGAGCGCTGTCATCCAGGGTTCCCTCCCACCCCAGACGCAGCTCGTCCCTCGTCTGTCTTTTCTCTGAGGAGCTCACGGTGCTTCCCGTTTGCCGGTTTACCAAGTCTCACCGTCTCCGGGGACCTGGAAGTGGCGCGGCTTCCATCTTTTTCAAATAAAGGAGTGGGAGCAGAAAAAACTGAAGTGACTCAAAAAGTTACATAAACTAGAGAAAGAGAGGCCCCTGCGAGGGGGGGGGGTGGCTTATTTTAGGTGATGTGATTACATCTCACAGTTGTCCCTTGCTTGGGGTTTTTGCCCCAAAACTTGTTTTCATGCTAGTTATTTGGAACTGAGCACATTGTTTCCGTAGAAATACTTCTCCTGCTGGCGCCTGGCAGAGGCACAGAATCATTTGACACTTGCTGAACGGGAAACGCCCCTCTTGGGCCATCGCAGCGCCTGCCGGGCAGGGCCCGCTGGCTGGGGGGAGGGGAGGGGAACGCGACTCCGGTGGTAGACGGTGTAGACGGGAGAGTTGGGCGGGATGTGGAGGAGGGCGCAGGAGTCCGGGGGCGGGAGGGGACAGTGCAGAGGATGGTCCCGGTCCTAGAGGCGGCAGGACTGGGGGGGGGTTGCTGCTCTGGGCCGCAGCCGCTGCAGCCCCTCTTGGATCCTGGTTCATGGTTCCTTCCGCTTGACACAGGAAGTCCCAGATCCTACCAAGTATTTTGTCACCCGGTGGAGCACAGACCCCTGGATCCAGATGGCGTACAGCTTTGTGAAGACAGGCGGCAGCGGAGAAGCCTACGACATCATCGCCGAGGAAATCCAGGGAACCGTCTTCTTCGCTGGCGAGGTGCGTGTCAGGACCCTGCGCCCGACCCCTTTGTTCTGGTCACTTTTCACTGAATGGTTTGTCCAGGGTTTCAGAGCGAAGTCCGATACGGTCCAGAGTGTTCTGACACCGGGGGCGTGCAGGTGGCGCAGTCCCTTAAGCGTCTGATCTGACTTCAGCTCAGGTCCTGGTCTCGGGGTTGTGAGATCGAGCCCCACAGTCGGACCCGCGCTGGGTCAGAGTCTGTTGCACACTCTCCCCCCACCCCCCCACTTCTCTCTCAAATCTTAAAAAAAAAAAAAAGGCATCGTGACACCAGACAGCAGATTCCCCCTCAACACCCTCTTCCCACTCCCAGGACAGCCGTTTTTAACCCTTTCTGTGGTTTCTTTGGGAATTTACTTGCTGTTTCAAACATTTCTACCGTTGATTTCGGATGTGACAAGGTAGACTCGGGCTGCTGGCCCCTCTCGGCAGGAGACTGGCCCGTGCGCTTGACACGGGCGCTGGCTTCCCGCAGAGCCGAGGTGTTCACGCAGCTCTCCTGACGGTCAGCTCAGTACTTTCCGAGCCTCCCTCCGGCCCCCGCCCTGCTGTCGTCCCCCCCACACGCCGCAGCCCCGGGAGCTGCTCGCTCCACTTTGGGAAGCCCCCTTCCTGGCGGGCGCTGGCCGATCTCTGGGATCCCTCCTTCCTGCTCTCCAGGGTTGGCGTTGCTAGTTTCTCGGTTCCTCTTCCCTTTTTTTTTTAACATTTGTTTTTTTAAATTGTGGTAAATCACGCATAATGTAGTTTACCATCAGAACTATTTTTTTTTTAAGTCCGTAAAGAACTTTTGTTCAGTCCGCAGTTGTCACTGCCAGTCAGCCCACAGTTCTTATGGTCGGGCTTCTCTGATCTCCACTTGAGCGTGGACAGACGTCACAGACTTTCCACCTGTCATCTCTGGGATCCAGTTTCTTTAACGGTAGGGCCCGAGTAGTCAAACTGTAGCAAGTACGCGATTGCTCTTCTGGCAAATGATCTCAAAGTATTTGTCTTTCTTAATGGTTTCTAGTATGGAGGAGTCTTGTTACTTCCACTGCACTCCATGAGCCTTGCAGAGACCGGGGTCTCGTGGTCACCCCTGCAGCACTTGCTGGGATGGAAGCGCCCCCGTGTCTCCGTGTAGCCAGTCAGGTTCGGGCACCACGAATGACAGACGGTGCCCACTTCCATCTAGAATGAGGCTTTTACCGTCTTGACTGTTTTTTGGGTTGCACTTCAGTGGCATCAGATACACCGACGCTGCTGTGCTCCCATCACCACTCTCCTTTCCAGGACGTCTTCATCCTGTGAAACTGAAACTCGGTCCCCGTGAGACAGCACTTCCCATTCCCCCTCCCTCAGCCCCTGACCACCTCTCTACTCTGTCTCTATGGATTTGTTCTGGGTGCCTCATCCGCTCGGTGGAAGGAACCGTGTCTGTCCTTTCGTGACTGGCTTATTTCACTCAGCAGAATGTTCTTAAGGTTCATTCATTGTGGCACATGTCAGAATATCCTTACTTTTTAAGACTAAATATAGTCCATGACATGTATAGATCACATTTCCTCTTTTTGTGAGTATTTTTATTTATTAGAGCATGAGCAGGCTCCCCACTGAGCAGGGAGCCCCATGTGGGGCTCAGTCCCAGGACCCTGAGATCATGACCGGAGACGCTTAACCGACTGACACAGGCGCCCTATAGATGACATTTCATGTGTGTGTTCATGTCCTGGACGCTTGAGTTGCTACCTTTTGGCTGTTGTAATGCTGCTGTGAACATGGGTGTACACGTCTCTTCAAGAACCTCCTTTGGGTTCTTTGGGGGTATATGCTCAGAAGAGGCATTGGTGGATCATATATTAATTCTATGCTTAATTCTCTGAAGACCCACTACGCTGTTTCCTACAGGACCAGCATCAGTTTACACTCCCATCAGCAGTCACAAAGGTTCCAACGTTTGAGTTTTTGTAAAGATCGATTTATTATTTTAGAGAGTGTGCGTGGGTGGGGAGGAGCAGGGGGAGAGAGAATCTCAAGCAGACTCTGTATTGAGCGGGGGGGAAACCCAACGCTCGGTTTGATCTCATGACCCTGAGATCCTGAGCCAAAATCAAGAGACACTCAACCAACTGAGCCACCCAGGCACCCCGCGATTTTCTGGGGTTTTTGATAATGGCCATCATAATGGGTATGAAGTGGCTTGCCTTCTTTCTTGATTTATTTCTGTTGAGAAATGTTTTGCTCTTTTTATCACTAATTTTTTCTGTGCCTATTTTGGCTTGCATGTAATCTAGACACTCATCCTTCAGTCCTTGGTTTTTTCACTTCTGATCATTTCTTCCCATTTTTTTCCTCTTATTTCTAGATCTTCTGTTACATATATTGGAACTTCTGAATTGATGATCTGATTTCTTTTCTTTGCTGTTACTCACCTCTCTCGTCTCATCCTGTTGTGGTGGTGGAGATTCACCTTCCCACCCTTGAACTGACTTTGGAAGTTTTGGCTCTTTCATGACCCTGTTCTTGTCCTTGGATTATTCTTTTGGTAGCATTCTCTTGCTTCATGAGTCCTGTTTTGTTTCCTTTAGCCTCTGCCTCCCATGTGTCCAAATACCCCATCCTGGACTATCTGCTTAGATTTGAGCGAGGCATTTTTATGAAAGCCTACTGAAAGCTCCCGCAAGCTTGCCAGCGGGTGGTTGGATCCCCAACCATATCTATCTATAGCTCTTTCCTCTGAGAACATATAGTTTCTCTTTGCTTGGTGGTGGCTCCTGACGTCCTGGGAGCCAGCAGCTTTGCTTTTAGTTATGAAGACTTGACTCCATCCCCTTATCTCCTCAGATCTCCAGGTGGGTTGTGGTGGTGGGAGCGGGGAATGTGGTGAGACCACATTGCTCTTCGTAGCCTTCAGTCCTGTTTTTACTCATGCCCAACCTGCCTCTGTGGTTCTTGATGCCTCCAGTGGCTGAGATTTTTAAGGAAGTCTTTGGGGGTGAATTGATTGCTTTTGATCCCCCCCCCCACTACCCTTCCCAGACAGAGCAGAGTGAAGGCAGTTCTCAGCACTCTTTCATCTGTTTTTACACTTTGTTAGCTTAGGACCACACACGTCTTCTAGTGTCATTGAAAATGCAGTGGGTGTTACCTTTTCTCTTCCTGACTTTTGGAGGATTTGTTAGAAAAGAACGTCATTTAAACGAGTTTACAGAGTCCTCCTTGGGCTGCAGAGAGCCAGCTCTGTGGGGACAGCATGAGCGCTTGCCGGGCAGCTAGTCTGCTGTTTCCAGGGGAGGCTCTGTGGGGCTCATGTCATACAGATGTTACCTTGCCGCTAAAGAACAATTTCAAAGCCATTTCTGTCCCTGTCCCCCACTAGTACTTGTATCCTTACCACCTGATCGTGATGCCTCCACTTACTGACGTCTTGAGCACTGGACGTTTTCCCTCTATCCCAGCCATCGATCTCAGTGCCATGGTGCAGAGCTTAGTTCACACAGAGCTTCCTGTTCCACGTCCTCCCCCATCTTCTGCGGCCTGCTTACGCCACATGGGCGACTGTCCTGCAGATGCCTCCCAGACCTGGGCATCGTTCCCACCCCCAAAGGCTCAGATCAGGATTATTTTCCCGTCTTAGCTTGCTGGTTCTGTTCCAGCTATAGTCTCCTGAAAGTGGGCTTCCCCAATGCCAGTCCTCACCTTTTCTTTCCCCCTCCTGTTGGGTAACACAGCCCTGTCCTTCTGTCCCAGCCATCTAGCCAAACTCCAACTGTGGATGGAGGCGTTTGTGTTTGGTACTCCCCTCGTCACTGACTCGATCAACAAGATTACTTGTCTGATGGGGGGAGGGGCAGGGACTGTGTCTTACTCATTATTCTTAGTTCCAGTACATGGTATAGAAAGGTAGTATCCTAAGGATTGGCACACAGTTCCTCCCAGGACTGCAGAGTAAGTTGTGAACTGATCTGGTGAGATAGGGTGGGATAACCAGAGAAGGTCAGGGGCAGTGATGGGGGAGTCGTATTCATAGGCACAAAGGAGTGCCATCCATCTTGGAGGATCAGAGAAAGTATAAGCTTGTGTTAATTATTGTTTATTATCATCTGCGATCCTGATACATGACCTCCAATTATGCAATTATTTCTCACAGGCAACAAACAGGCATTTTCCACAAACTGTTACCGGGGCATATCTGAGTGGTGTTCGAGAAGCAAGCAAGATCGCAGCATTTTGAATAGAATTTGTCTGGACCCAGCTTTCTTCTGTGCCCCAAATGGTAAAGTCTCTTAAACCTCACTTTCATAAAACCAAATGAAAAATCTCCTCTGAGATCATTGGCTCCAAGAATCCTTTTGAAGCACTTAGATTTAATTGCTTTTTCCACAGGTTGATTAGGGCTAAGTATTCTGTATTTCAGAATAAGGCAGAAGAGAACTGAGAATTAAGATTTTGGGTAGGATTTCTTCCATGGTTGGAGACTCCCTTTAAATTTGACATTTTACTGGGCTCATCAGTTTTCAAATATCGAGAAACCAGGCAGCAATCATTAAAATACCAGATAAAGCCATGTATTTTTCTTCTGTGACAGTTTATCAGTATCTTTGCCAATGAGCCTTAAGACTTTTATATAGCTCCAATATTGAGCTTTTACTTAAAATTTAGATACAAATCTTTCCATTTCGGATACAGCACAAACTCTTCAGTTAAAAGTAAATGAAACTTCTAGACTGTTTTATATTGTACATATTTCTTTCCATTGGGTTATTAAAAAGAAATTTAAATTCAGATATCTTTTGTGATACATTTTAGAATTTGTGCACTCATTGGCAAAACAAAATTTTCAATTCCTTAAACAGCACAGGTACTCTATCATTTAGAACGGGGTAGAGATAGTGTAGTCTTCATACTTCAGACCATTTAGAATATGGCTGTTTTTCTAAGAGCCAAGTTTGGGTGGATGGTACACTTTAAATAGCCTTACTTTTGGCAACCACTAGCAAAAAGATCTTTCTTGTCAGAATACTTTAATAAAAACCTCCCTCTACTGCCTCTTTTTAAAATAACGGATTCAAACTCTAAGAGTATTTTTTACAGCATTATGTTTTCAGTATTCCACAGGCAGGTCCACTGGAAAACTGCAGAAAAATGTGATATCCTGGTAAATATTACACATTTAAAGCCATATCTTAAAAGCCTAAGAACATGGCAGATACTTTCCTTTTTTCACTCATGACAAAATAATTAAAACAATGGTTTCAGGGTCTTCGGGATGCTTATCTTGCCAAATTAGAAAAGTGGATGGTAACTTACGTGCTTTTGTTTTAAAAAGTCCGAACAGTTCTTTCAATTATATTAGTCTGCTTCAAAAAGGGACTAAAAATGACTTCAAAGACTTTGCAAACTATTAGGTATTTTTAAAATTTAAAGTCAGCTTGTAAGTAGAAATAGTATTTTATGCAAACTTTAGACAGAATTTAGACACATCCCTCCCCATCAGAGTATGATTCAAACAGAAAAGCAAACAGCAGTAAATTGGTTTCAAAGTTGGGTTGACACAGGAAAAGATTCACTGGTACAGACTGGGAAGTATTCTGCTTTAAAATGCTATGTATTAAAATATTTAAAGAATAAGCATGTGTTCAGTGATAAATGCAAAATATTTTAAGCTTGAAATGGCTCACAACTGTTTAGTCTCTGGGCACTTAAGCTTGTACTGTGCTGTAAGCAAACTAAGGGAAAACTTAGCTGAAGTACAGCAAAATGTTTATGTAAAAAATTTCCTGTCTCAAGTGACATCATTTGACTTTTTGTTAAGGAACCACGGTACTTTTCTTGAGTTTGATTATGGTTTTTCACTGTCTGAAGATTTTGTAATTGAACAGTGAATACACAGTGTTTTAACTGCAGATTGTGAACAGCTGGTTGTGTAAAATTACTTAATAAAAACTAGACTTGTTTTTCAAATACACTGTGCACTGTAGTGACGAGTGAACCTTCCCCAGGACCTTGCATGCACCCCACCTGTCCCCTTTCCCCCAAACGTTCTGTAGACTTTGCACACCCGCTTTCAAGTAAATGATAAACAACTGTTAATCATAATCACCTACCTTCTGTGAGATCACTTCCCAGTTTCCCTTCGTGACCTCTCCATAGTGTACGTGCTCAATATAAACGTGGTCCGTTATCACTGAACAGCACTCCAAATTAAATGGGTTGTGGGGCTAAATCCTCTAATAACCCCTGTTCTGAAATCCTCAGCTAGGAGGGAAATGCTACAGGAAACGTAAGACATTAATGCAAGAGACAAGAGCATGGATTTATTACTTTTATTGGCAAGGTTTATAGGAACAAATTATTTAAAATCAAAGGCCAATTCTTAGGTCTCATTTAGTTGTTTACCTCCATTCATTTGTATTTATCAATAAAGTCAAACCTGTTAAAAAAACCCTAACAGTCAACACATACCATTTTTATGTATTTCTATAGATGGATTTTTATTTTAAATGCTCAACTGGTTTACTAAAGGCCTAATTCCGTCATAAGTAGCATTGTTTTATTTTAAAATTCAGAGATTATTCAATAAACTGATTAAGACAATTTAAAAGACAAAATAGTCTCATTCAGGAGTGGTCTGTACATTGATCGCCTAGAATCCTGACTGGCCAAAATTTAAAACCCAAAAGCCCTGATTCCACAAATACATTAAACTTCTTTAATGTTAAAAATAAGTCTTTTATCAGTTTTGAGAAATACTTTGTCAGAGATACCCACTATTGCCTACACATTATCTTCTAGCATTATACTTGGTACATTTATCATAAAGGTGGCCCGGTTTCCTGTAAATATCAGCATTTTATATGGGCAAAAGCAGTTAATAAAAATCAGTTCATTTATTATAAGCCAAATGTGCTTGTACTTAATCCCACCCTGTCCCCAAATTTTGAAGTTCTGATGTATTGATTTGGTTGATCCCTAATATAAAATGTATCTACAGACACTTGCAGAATTAACACTAAAACTACAAATTGATGACACTTCAAAGGCAAAGCAGAGAACGATCTGTTCCTTCAGTGTTTTCTCCACTGAATTCTGACTTTCACTGCTCCGTCATACCATCTGGCCGAACACTGACATTTCATAGTTTATAACTGTAAAGATACCTACCTAGAGGAGTTTAAAAATTGATCTGCACAAAAGAAATAAAAAAACTTTATATACAACAAATTTGTTTTTAAAAATACAAAAATAACATCTGTCACTTTTGTCATGCTGACAATTTGACATATATACACATGCAGAAAATTTCCAATTTAATCTCAATAGCTGAAGCCTGTATATTTTTAATATGATGAACACACTGCCATTGACGGATGTGTATTCAAAATATTTCATGTACTAAATACTGCCATAGTCTCTGCATGTATAAATGTCAGTAATAGTTCTACTTGATTAAAAGTATGTCTGAAACAAGCAAATACTAAGTGCGCTAAAAACTACAATAGTTCGAGAATCTACAATCTCATATAAAGAAATCCAAAATGTACAAAATACAACTATATAAAAGCAAGGAACAGTTACTGCCATGCAAAATTTTAAACTAAAAACTGCATAGAAATGCAATTTAAAACAACAAACTCAAATTTACTTAACACTCTAGATAAAAAGATCAGTAATAAGTTCTACCAACACAATGTTTGCAGGGATTTAGAAAAGGAAATACATTCTCTTTGCTGGTATAATGGTATAAATCAGATCTTTACATCCACGGGACAAGTCCTTCGTCTCCTCTGCCTCAAGAAATCAGCTGCAATGAGAGAAACATCATTTTCCGATGCCCAAAACACATCAGAGACACAAAAATCATACCCCCCCCCCAACTTTTTAAACTGTTTTACCACTGTGACCTTGGGAAATCTGCTGGGACCAGTATCAAACCCCAGCTACGGTGGATCTTCCGCCTGTGGCGGACAGGAGCTGTGCTCACGTGGCTGTGAGAGCACCTGGGACGCCCCGCTGCCCATGTACCCTGCGAGCCTGCTGTTGGTTTTATCACTACTGTTCGCGCTGTATTTTTAAACATTACAATGGGAAAGAAAAATATTTTCCCCATCTATTTTGAGAAAATTTGAGGGTCAAATGTGACATATTTAGTGACGTGAATATTTTGAAAAACATGCAGTATTTGATATACATCATTCCTTTGTCTTAGATGGTCAAAATGATCAAAATTAGAAAAGGTGGAGATACCTCTTTAACAGTTGTTTTTATGAAATCTTTTCTTTCAGTTAAATCATAAGCAGGATAATTTTCATATACCTATAGTAAAAAGGAAAAAGATGAAAAGTGAGATTGAGAAATCCCATGATATTCTTTACACCTCTGGATAAAGAAATGGATGCTGTGTATAAACAGCAGCACGTACGGTCAGTGTTCTCACTCACCACACCCCAAAGTGAGCAGACAGTGAACTAGTGTGCAAACATTCCCACGGTTGTACATGCTACTGTTGTACACCTCAGCTGAGGTAACAGACGCAGGCGAGGCAAACACCTACAGAGAGATCTCAGGTAAGGGGACTAAGCTCTTTATATTGGTGGGTCATCTGTTAGATGTTTCCTAGAGGCTTCCTTACACTTCTGTTAAGCCCTCCAACAGCACTGAGGCTCCTCAACTTGAACTCTGACGAGCCTCAGCCTCCACTCCACCACTCCATCCCCTCCCCTAAATAAAATCCCAGAGATCCGGGTGGTCTCAGGAGTCCTCTACTCCTAAACCTTTCTAGATGTCCCTCTGTTCAGTCAACTGGCTCCTGCTGCCTGACTTCACAGTGACTCCTGGGCTGACTCCATTTGCACCCACAGGCTTCACTCCTGAGGTGCGGTGAAGGTAAAGAAACTTGTTCAGTAAAGGGCCAGACAGGAAATGGTTTCAGCTTTTCCAGGAATACAGTTTCTGTCACAACCAGTCAACTACGCCACTGCAGTGTGAAAGCTGCCACAGACAACGCTGGAATGAATGGATGTGGTTGTTGTCACATTAAACTATTTACAAAAACAGATGGAAAGATAGATTTGGCCCACAGGCTGCAGTCTGTCAATTCCTGCGAAGAGAGTCAATCATTTACATCACTCCAATTGTTCACCCTTGTTCTTTCTCTGCAAACTCTAACCCTGAACTGGTCTACCCACCAACTTTCCTATACAACTTTAAAAGGACTGGTGCCACGGTGCCTGGGTGACTCAGTCGGTTAAGCATCTGCCTTCAGCTCAGGGACCCTGAGTTGGGCTCCCTGCTCAGTGGAGCGTCTGCTTTCTCCCTCTGCCCCTCACCCTACTCATTCTCTCTTAAATAAATCAATAAAATCCTTAAAAAAAAAAAAAAAGAATGAAAGACAGGTCCCATTTCAAGTTCATGGTACCCAATGCCAGAGCCTCTTCCTCCTCCTTCATCAGGTCCTCCTTCATTGCCGTCAATGGCCTTTTCATCCCTTTCTCGCTTTTGCTCTTGGCCAAGAGTCCACTATTACACATTCCTTCAACTTTCTGCCATACCTCTTCCCCTCTAGCTTATTTGCATCTGGACCTATCAATATTCCCCACGTCCTTTACTTCTGCACAGACCCTTTCCGTAACTCTCCCCTGCCGTCCCAGCACTGTCTCCAAGCCTAACACATGCATGTGCTTTCTCTCCCCAACCTTCTTGAAGATCTTTTATCAGCTTTTATCTCCACCCTCCATCTAGCGATTTCCTTTCTAAAGCAAGCTGCTTAAAACAGAAGCTTTAAATACTCTCCTCACTAGTAATTCATTCTCAACCCAAGGGTAAATAATCCTTGCATTTACCATCCTTGAAATTGCTCTTTTTACGTGAATGATTATCTCCTACTTGCTGAGTCCAAAAAACCCCAAGTCCTCCTCACCTGATCTCTCCACGTTGTTAATAATCCCCTTAAAAAATTACCTAAGTGTCTTCACAAAAGTTGAAAGCACAGAACTCATCTCTCTCCACTCCACTCTGCCCTTGTCCCTCCCCTCAGAGGAAACCAGTTATCAATTTGCTGTGTATTCTCCCAGACCTTTAAAAACAAGTTTTTACACAAACACATAAATGTATCAATGGCAATACTGTTTTCGGTACATAGATGAGGTAATATTCTATATGTTTCAAAAAGTCAAGGATACCTGGAAGGTTTTTCCATGTTCTTTTGAACTGCTACATAAAATTCCAAAAATACAGATGTACCAGTTTAAACATTTCCCTACTGATAGCCAGTTAGGTTCTGATCTTTCAATATTAACAGACATGCTGAACATTATTGTAAACATTCTGTGCAGATGTGACTATATCTTTAGCATAGAGACCTAGAAATGAAATTGCTAGGTTAAAGGGCATTTGCAATTTAAATTTTAAGATACTACTTAATTGTTCTCCAAAGTTGTTAACAACTTTAAGCATGAATATGTCTCCCTATACCCTTGCCAAGCTTGAAAACTGTTAATCTTTTGTCAAGCTAATAAGCAAAAAATATTTCAACTCTTATCTTTGAGTAGGCAAACTGTGTCTTCATGTTTACAGGGCAGCTCTATCCACCCCCCCGCCCCGTTTTCAATAGCCCTTACCCATTGTCCCCTGGAAGGGCATAACCTTCCCCCTTCTGGAAACTGTCTTCTCCCTTTCTTGCTTTGATAGCACCTCTCTCTCTACAGTTTTTTATATATTGTAGAAATCACTTCTCAACTCCTGTGTGAGTGGTCTCCAGGACTCTCTGGCCTTTGCTTTCCTCGGTCTTCTTGCCTGGGCCACCTTATCTAATCTAGGCTTCTGGATTTAACTCCCAGCAGTAGTACCCCAGTCTGTCTTTCTCTCCTACCTTGGAAGAATTACAATGGTCACAGTTTCTCTCACTTGGTAGCACCTCATCTCATAATGTCTAGAACAAATTCTCTTTTTCTCAGAGTGTACCCTTCGTTCTGTTCCCTAGATGGTTAATGCAGCCGCGCCCTAACACCCACAGCTGAGCCAATGCCGATCTGGCTCTCTTGATTTCTGACCTGGTTATGGCCACCCTGTAACTTTGATTATGACAAACTTGGGTTTGACTTTCATCCCATTCTTTATTCTGTCCTTGATGTGTCTGGGATGACTCTTAAAAATCAGATTGTGTCAGTCCTTGCCAATCAGCTCCCCATATCCCACTGAGCCTCCCAATTCTCCCATTAGTTTCAGGGAAAAAACTAAACTCTGCAACAAGGTATATATGAGTTCTACAAAACTACTCCTTTTCTTCCCTAACTCCTGTGAAGACTTCTTTCCAACTCTAGCCTTCAGCTAAATTAATTACTCCTTGTGGTCACTGTCCTATTTTCTGTGCATGTGACCACGTTGTTCAACTGCATGGCGCAGCGATGCCTAGGATCTTTTCCTCCTCCCAGGCCCAAGCAGGTGCAGCTTCTGCAGTGGTGGTGTGCCACCTTCTGCACTCTTCCAGCCCAGACCCCACCAACTGTCCCCAACTCACTGCAACAGCCGTCACCTCCTATCTCACCTAACAGTAAGCCCCCAACAGCCAAGTAATGAACTCCCCAGCTTTACCCCCAAATCTATCCCAGTGCCTGGTACACAGCAGGGGCTCAGTGAATGCTGAATGAATAAATGAATGAACAAAACAATAACCAAGGTCTTAAAAAAGTATAGAATATTTCACCCTTAGTACATTTGGAATTTTAATTTGGTTTAACCATGACACAAGAGATTCTAAAATCTCCCAATTTTGATCTTTGGTATGGTATCTCTATTGAATCATATTCAAGACTAGGATGTTTTATTTTCTGCATATCAGAAAAACTTCTCACAAAAGTCTGAGCTAAAAACCTGAGCTATGCCACCTTATAATAGTAATGCTAAAAATAAGGTGGTCCATGAGATTGTTTTTTTAAAAATACTGATTTATATAAGTAATCTGAATCTCTACACCAAACGTGGGGCTTGAACTCATGACCCCGAGGATCAAGAGTCACAGGCTCCTCCAACTGAGCCAGCCAGGTGCCCTAAGACCCGGTCTTTTAAACTAACATAATCTAAGGATGCATCAATAAGAACAGTCCCCAGATAAGGAAAAGAAAGTTTTCTCTGCAGTTTGGAATGTATCACTTTGACTTCATTCACTGTACACATCCTACTGTTATTTATGAAGTAACTTCAATAGGGCAGAGACTTCGACAGATTGACTTAATGCAGCATCCCAGCACCCTGGACGCCTGGCACATAACAGTTCAGCAGACACTTAGCGAACACATACAAAAGAATCCTGCTTTGAACTGAGGGCTGAGTGGAAGAATTTTTCAAATAAAAGCAAAATGACCCAAGTATTTGTCCAATTACCTCCTTGCAAATCTGCTTCATCGTGACTTCCTCCAAGTTGGCACTGGCCAGTAATTTCTTCACGGTTTCCTTTAACTCTTCATCTGTAGGAGGTTTCTTTAATTTTTTAATTAAAGGTTCATCATCCGAACTATCCTCGGATTCACTTTCTAAAAGAAAGATAAGCCTTCATTAGATTCTCAAAAGTGTATCAGGTAAAATGATACATCTCCACTCTAAATTAGGTATATAAATAAAACATGCATTGACATTTTTGTCAATTTTGAAAAACCGTAATTATAAAAAAACCTGGTATACCACTTCCCCCAGCCAATTTTCTTGGCAGTTTACTTTCCACACACACTTCAAAAGTGTTAGAGAACATGAGTTCTACCTTTAAAGTTGCTGAAAATGTGTCATTTCTAACATACCTTTTTTGGAACTGTTCTGATTCTTCTTGGTGGTGCTACTATCTGCCTTCTTAACATTAGCACTTTTTACGGTTTTCTTACTTTTAGAAGTGGCTTTCTGTTTAGGTTTTTCTCTTTTAGTTGTCTTTTTTGGTGGCTGGTGGAAAGGAAAGCAAAGAATATTTATCAATGAGATTAATTCCATTCTTCCATTCCGCTGTACCTCTCAACAATATTAGAGAAAATTAATGTATTCAACATCACCAATGAAAAATTAGTTATCAATTTCTGAGATAATCAATATCCTCAACAAACTTCACTTTATCCGAACACAAAACTAGTCAAAGGAAGAATCAAACACTAAAAATAAGATATCCAAATTTTACACGCTATAAATAGAAAACTTTTTATGCAGGCCTTAATCTTTAAAAAAAATACCTCTGGGGGGGGGGTGCGCCTGGGTGGCTCAGACGGTTAAGCATCTGCCTTCGGTTCAGGTCTTGATTCAGAGTCCTGGGATTAAGCCCTGCATCCAGGAAGCCTGCTCCACACATCCCCCGCCCCCCCCCGTCCCCCCGTCTGCCTGCCTCTCTGCCTACTTGTGATCTCTGTCAAATAAATAAATAAAATCCTAAAAACAACAAAAAACCCTCTAGAATATAGGTGCTATTAATACTCTTCTATTGTCTCCCAGCTAGAATGGAAGTTCCATGAAGACCACGATTGTTTTTTTTTTAACACTCTAAGTTCATTGATGTATCCCTAACTCCTAAAATAGTATACCACGCACAGTAGTTGCTCAGTAACTATTTCAGGACAAGGAGTCTAAGGCTTGAAAGGTACTTTGTTCACAGCCACATAAGTAACAAAATACACAAAATACACAAGTGAGGTTCAACTAGATCTGATTCCAGAACCTGTTTTCTTCAACACCAATTCATAGCTGATTAAACAAAAGCAAAGTGTATATACATGGATAGATTAAAATGACAAAATTATAATTTATACTTTGTCCCAACCATGGTCTTTGAAATTAGGAAACATTAATCCATTTAATTTTTCCCAAGTAGAAGTATCTCATATAAACAAACAGCTCAAGATAACCTAAAATCTCATCTTTACCCACCAAAAATATTGCAAATCACTTCTGACAGAATGTCTCTCTAAATGTTTTACACTTAAATTTCTAATTCCTTTTTTTTTAAAAAAAGATGGATATTGGTTTGACCTTACTCTTAAAGAAAGTGAAAGTATACAGACCAATCTATTCTGTTCCAGCAGTTAAGTGGGCTCAGATGTATCTTTTCTCTTGCCACAGTTCCATCGCTATGTATTCACACCAGGCCACCAGCAGCAGAAGCCTATCTTACCGCAGCAGTGTACTATTGGCAGGCAGCTGGCTCACTCAGCTAACTTAACTGCCATTAAAAAATGCATTTGAGGGCGCCTGGGTGGCTCAGTGGGTTAAAGCCTCTGCCTTCGGCTCAGGTCATGATCTCAGGGTCCTGGGATCGAGGCCCGCATCAGGCTCTCTGCTCAGCGGGGAGCCTGCTTCCTCCTCTCTCTCTGCCTGCCTGTCTGCCTACTTGTAATCTATCTCTGTGTCAAATAAATAAATAAATAAATCTTAAAAAAAAATGCATTTGAGAGGTGGCAAGGAGCCGAAATGCTTTCTAAAAGTCAAGTATATGAGCTCTATCTATGCGTTATTAGAGGCCATTTTTACTTATTTCCTAATTCCTGGAGGTGTCCAAATATTGGAGGACGCTCGAAAGGTTATCACGGGTTCCTCAATTCCCTATGACTAACTTGAACTAAGTTTTATCAAGTATACACCTAATTCTTAAGAACCACATTCAACTCTAAAAGGGAATACTAAAATTTCCTAAGTTCTGTTGATGTATTTCATACATCGAATAATCACTGTTATGTATCACATTTTAGTAGAAGTTCAGTAAAATCTGGATCTGTGAGTGACTGAAATACTTTACAAGAAAATAAGAAAGGGTTGAGGAGGGTAAGCAAGGAGTAACATGATAAGCGTTATTACTTGATCCCCATCCAAAGTAGATAATTAGAATCACATACTTAAAATACTTCCAGAGCCTTTGAAGGCCAGGGTAGACAGCTGTCATTAAAATTTTAGAAGGCATACAACATGGCACCATTTTAAAACTTGCAAATCGGGAGTAGTGTTAGTTTGACAAAATATAAAAATTCAGTGATAAAAAAATTTGTAGTGATAAAGGATAATCAAGCCATGTCCACAAGATGTCACCACTGGACAAACACAAATAATTAAAACTATGCTTCCTTCCAAACAAGTATGAATCTAGTTGATTGATGCCTTTTTTTTCATGATGTAATAAAGTATTTTCTTTAAAACTATGCTTCTTTCTGTATCTCACATCATCATCTAGCAGGGACAGTGTTCCCTAGTTTTGAACAACCAGCCTATTAAGAGAAACACTGTACACATACGGTCACACGCACTATAGAAACCTAAGAGGTAAGACTGTGGGCTCTGGAGGCTAGCTCCCTGGTTTCAGCTTGTGGCCCCAGTTCCTTCAAATACAAAATGAGGGAAATGTGATAGAACTTAATGATTTTTATGGGGAGTAAATGCATTAATAATGGAAACTACTTCTAATGGTGCCAGGCTCATAGGAAATGGTTAATGAGCATTAGCTATTATTACTATCACGAGTGCTTCCTTTTGTAAAGAAACTCTTTAATTAAACACATGTAGTAACTTGGAAGTTTTAAAGTCTTCTTTAAAAGCAAGGCTCATATAAAGAACAGACACACAGAACCAAAGCAGTAAAGACAGCCCAGTGGCCCCCGTGGTAGCTAACCATGACGCACTGTGCTTATTTCATTACATTCTGGCAGACAGTACTGGACTCACAAACATCCGGCTCTGTAATAGTAAACTATGTTATTTATACTGGATTTCGCTTATCTTTAGTAACCAGTTACAAGTTATTCTGTGACAAACTGGAGGTAGGAATTCAGAAAAGTGATAAATGTTGGCATGGAGAAGCAGTGAAAACAGAATAGTAAAATTAACTGAACTCTACAGAACCACGTATCTTCAGGCTTCATCCTGAGCAGAGAGGCAATCCGAGTAACTCCCATTAGCCTTGCAGATGTAACAAATCACCTCCATGCTGCCCTAATGCTAAGTTTTAGGTAAGTACAGGAGGTTACTCTGAACAATGGGGCATCCCAAAGGACCCTGGTACTGGGACACAGTGGACAATCTCTGGTAGGTAAGGTAAATGTGAATAATCTGGTATTTTGGAGGTAAAGAGGCCCGGAGAGCTGAGAAGGAGAGTGAAAGTGTGCCCACTTATACTCTACAACAACTTTCAAACCCTCATTACTTTACTTACTCCCCTCCTCTCCTTAGGAAAATCTCATTCATGAGTCTAAATCCAGTCCACCACTCACCTCCTCTGAATCTTTCATTTTATCAACAACTGATTAATCTGTGGTACCAAGTACTTGGCCTACAATTCGTGTATCCCTACCTAATGTGAAGCAGTGAATAAGAACACAGGTTTCAGAGCCAAACTTCCTGGTTCAAATCCTGACTCCACTACTGACCAATTTTGTATTCTCAAGCAAATCACTTACCTTCCCTGGGCCTGTTTCCTCATCTGTAAAATGGAGGTAATAATACCAGACTTTGCTGAATTTAAGACTTTTTTTCACATTTTCTCATCTCAGCAGTATCTGACTGGGGTGCGTTTTATAATTTACATTAAAATGATGCCTTATAGGCATTGGAGATTCCATGAACTGTGGCCATATCTGTAGAATTGTTGTGAGGATCAAATGAGTAAATAAATATAAGGTAGCAGAGAAAACAAACATTTAATATATACCTTTATTGAACTAGTTATTTACAGCCTGTTTTCCCACCCTATCATAAGTTTCTTTTTTTTTTTTTTCTAACTTATTTCACAGAAAGAGAGTGATAGAGGGAACACAAGCAGGGGGAGTGGGAGAGGGAAAAGCAGGTTCCCCACCAAGCAGGAAGCCCGATGAAGGACTTGATCCCAGGACCCCAGGACCCCAGGATCACGACCTGAGCCGAAGGCAGACGCTTAACAACTAAGCCACCTAGGCGCCCCTTTATCACAAGTTTCTTAAGGACATATTTGACAATGTCCATGAGAAGAGACACCTGACTGCCTTATTTAGCTCTATCAGTTCCCAGTAACTTTAAAAATGTTTGGTGTAAAGCAGCCGTTTAAATATTTCATGTTCATCTCTGTATCATTTTTAGGATCTGGTTTACTTGTACTCTAAACCCAGGATGTGGTTAAAATGTAATTAAAAGGAAAAAGAAAAAGGTATCTCTATAGTACTGCTTTCACATACACTATCTTATGTGAGCTTAAAAAAAAAAAATCCCAAAACAGTTTATTTCATTACAAAGGAGGAAAATGTATGAGTAGTTGAGAGCCAATGCCTTACAGACAGTAAGAAGCAAGACCTCTGATTCACAAGTTCAGATTGCCTCCCACCATAGATCAGTTGCTTACAGAAATGACTAACATGCCTATGTATCTCTTTTAAGCCAGGGTTGAAATGACAGAAATAAGCCAGTGATATAACCTACTTATGTTCTTAAATTTAACTTTTCCATTACATACAAATGTTACCAGTAACAAGCAATAAAAAAATGTTGGTAGAAAATGCAAATAGCCTCAAAGGATCACCAAACACTGTATTAGGGCTCTTTGGCTTTTACCCACCAAATATTGTAGGGGCCCCAGGATCATTTGGTTACAATTTTTTTTTTTTTAAAGCTAAGATAGGTCTTAGTGTAATCCTATTTTGTATAGTTTTTACCAAATCTCTTTCACTCTGCTGACCTCTCCCGCTTATCCTTTAAAAGCTCAAATCAAATTATTACCTCCTGTGAGGCTTTCTTGTCTGTTCCTTGCTCACCCATACATCCCTAGAAAGAGGTGAATACCCTTTATCTTCTGAGCCTCCACATTATCTTGTCCAAATCTTTTTAAGCTTTTAAGTTATACTCTACTTTTTTCCTCCTGATCTTTGACTTCTCCCTCTCTACCAACAACTGCTGAAGGCAGAGACCCTGTCTTATTTGTTTCTTGATCTCCAGCCCACAGCTCAGAATGGGCACTTAATAGTTGCTATGTAATTATCTGGAAGACTGAGATGGGAAAAGATTCTTGGAAACTAGGTAACTATTGAAGATCGACTCCCAACTCTGAGGTTCTGTGTCATCAGCACCACTCTGCTTGCTAGGAGAACGTGTTTGCTACTAACAGCAGCCAAACTTCCTGATTTTTTAATGTAACTGTCTTCTGGCACAACTTACCTATACAGGTTGTACATATAAGAGAAGGAAAAGAGACCATCACGTAAATCATCAAGGGTGAGGCTTGGGTACCTATGTATTTTTTCAAAGCCCTCAGCAGACTCACCCAGCTATAAATCTTCTAAGATGACAGATAAATTTATAGTCTCAATCTCTCACCAAGCTTTCTCTATAAAGTGCCAGAGGGTAATTAATTTAGGCTTTGCTGCCTACCTACATGTGCTTACTATTGCAATCTTCATTTTTCATTTTCACAAATATTTCAAAAATGGAAAAAACCATCCTCAGTTTCTAGGCTGTACAAAAAAAGGCCATAGGTTGGATCTGGTGTACAGAGCTATAGTTGTCAATTACTGATCTAGATTATAAATTACTGGAGCTACACAGGCTAAAGGCAGGAATTAGATAAATTAGTCAACAGATAATTCCTTAAGTTATATATACTTATGTCAAAACTGTTAGTTTTTTTAACAATCAGAAGTGGATATACGCTTATTAACTTATGTAAAGCTATTGCTTAAAATCAAATTTGAATCTAAATCAGTAGTTCTATATAGACAACTCTGAAGACAGAAGCATATGCACTAGCAGCTCTGGAAAGAGTAATATAGACATAAAAAAATTAGTGGACACCTGAAACTAATGCGACATTCTGTGTCAACTGTACTTCAATACTAAAATATATATATACATATATATTCTTGGAGTACAAAACTGAGGATATATCTTCCTCACTTGGAGTCAAGACTGACTTAGATACAAGATATGAAAGTACATGGCATGTCAGAGATTCTCAGGATATCTGCTCCTTGCATTTACCAAGAAATGCTTAATGAATGAGTGGTACCTCTCCCCAGGTAGACTGTTCCTAGAAGACAGAGGCCAGGTCTCTTTTTCCTTTCTCAGCAAAATTCAGGTAGAATAAGACCATTTTGAATAAACAAGAATGATGCATCTATTATTCATACCATGCCCAAACTCATGAGTTCTCCAGAGTCTGGCTTCAGTGCACACTGCTCTAGCTTCATCTCTCACTGCTTTACTTCTGGACACATTACCTAACCACAAACAAGTGTGTGTTTCAGAGGGACCCTGGACTTTCTTGCCCCCCATCTCTGTCCACATGTCCAACTTTCCTTTCTATTCCCAAGGTCAATTTCAACTGCTACTTCTATCATTTCTTTCCAAAGCTTTCCCTCAGCAATAGACGGGAATATTTTCTTTGGGAATCTTATATTAAGTATCATTCAAATGGCATTTTGGTAGAAAATATTTTCTGGAACCTCAACAGCACTTAGTGTACTCTCCATTTATTGAACTGAATAATGTTAAAAGTGAAAACCCCTGCTTTAAAATCTTTCTTAAAATATTTTGAAAATTTTAGTAACTATAGCAAACCCATTATGTGGCATTACAAAGGAAAAATGTTGGAGGTACTCATGAGAGTTAAGTAACGTTTTGTTACTTAAACAAGAATCAAGACTTGAGTCTTTCATCAAAATACATGGGAAAAAATTAGGTGGTTAAACTAAAAAAAAAAAAAATTAAGAAAAGGCTAGCTTCCCAATTGTCATGGGATTTATTAAGATTCTGGCTTATCATTTTTCAATCTGCTGTGAGTGGTTCAATGAGAACCATCCAATATTGTAGTAAGGTTTAACACAAAACAGACAAAAGGGAAACAGACAAAAATTGACAGCTGCCATTAATTTCAGATAGTACCACGTACTGTGATCTAATTTCATAAGAGATCAGTAACAGAAATTAAAATTTGAAAATGATTTTGTTATCTCTGATAACCGTGAAGGTATAGAATCAGAGGAAGGACACCAGCACTTTTTGAAGGAAGGCAAAAAAAAAATCTTGGGAGAAAAGGCTTACCTATCTTTTATAGGCAGCAGGGCTCTTGAAGGAGGGTCTCCAAAAAAGACGCCTGTCACAGAGCCAGAATCCTGTCCTCACAGCAGAAAGGTTGTACTGGGTGAACAGATGAACAAAATAAAAATTAGCTTAAAATACACTATTCTTTTAACAACTTGGCTGAGAAAACTCAAGAGTGCCAAGAGTAAAGAATGTGCAAGGCTCATTATATTTCACAAAAGATTATGAAAGCACGTTTAAGTCTAAGATTTTATTATGGTGATTATTCAACTTTGTCTTCCAGCAAAAGACTTTTAATAACTGATATGGTTTTCTAAATCCTATGATCAAATTATGAGATGGGGGTGGGGGAGACTTTTATTTTTTAGAACATAATTAAGGACTAACAAAACTTTAACATTCACCCTCCCACTACTACCAAATAATTCCCTAAATGGTCCAAATATATAAGTTTACCAAAAACTCTACCTGAAAGTTTCTCTGATCTGGCAAACACTGTTGGATGGCTCACTCAACATGTTTATTTCCCTTTCTCCACAGACGCAAGCAAGCTACCACCTAGATCTCACAGATTCCCCTGCTCCTAGAGGTAGACAGGTGATAAAGTTCTGGCCAAGGCAACATACATGGAGATCTCTGGTAAAAGGCATCCCTTCTGGGGATAAAAAGCTAAAACATTACTAGAAGAAAACTTTCGCTCTTCTCTATCAGGAGCAGGGATTCAATGCCTAAAAGTAAAACTACCATCTTGGGATCATGAGGTTAAGTGCCATACGCAGATGGCGGCTCAGGAAGAAAGAGGGTATTCAAATTTTTGATACCATTCTCAAGCTGATGTACTGACCCCAAATTGCCTGTGGATTTCCTGTCACAAAAGAAAAAAGAACTCCCGTTTTAGACGTTACTAGTAAGGTTTTTAAGTATTTACAGTTGAAGACATTCCTGATACGTATGGGTACATTCAGATAAAATTTAAATACCAAGTAATAATTCAGTTTGTTGTGTATTTTTCTAGCTATAAGAATGTTATAAAAACACTAAGAAAAACAGGAGTATTAGAATAAAATTTTTAAAAACTAAGTATGCTTTTAAGGGTCTAAGGGATTATCCGAACTGTTCTCTCCAGGGAGGGAAGCACGGCTTCTTCCGTACTCTCCGGTACTTCTCTATGCCTAAGATCTAACACCCGTGGTAAATGATGTGCCTAAGTATGGCTTAATCTCACTGGTTCATTTTAGCAATCTTCTAAAGATGCTAATCCAATATAGGAACCCGATGATTTTCAGAATAAGTTTATAGAAAATCACCATGTCATTTTCCTATTCCCTCATTTTTAAGAAATTTCATCTACACTACAAATTTCCTAATTCTAAACGGCTCTCCTCCTACTGCCCTAACTAAGCAAATGTCCAAGAGCCAAGATGGTAAGTTTAAAACAGTACTTTTATAAAGTCACTCCTGGAAAGCAAGAGCAACTTCTTATTGGAGTCACTTCTAAAAAAAAGGAAGATTTAAAACCATGGTGAACCACTCACTGCCTATCACAGAAACAGAGCTCCAGGTACAGAGAACCTCCAACAAAATGTCTTAGCAATTACTGGCTAGTAGGCTTAAATGTGACATGTTTTCTTACAAAACATTTAAAGAAACCTGGCGATTATTTTAACTATGTGGTTTTTAGTGACTTCAATCTTACATTTGAGAGAGAATAAATTTACATGACAGCTGGGTGGCTCCGTTGTTAGGCATCTGCTTTCAGCTCAGGTCCTGATCCTGGGGTCCTGTGATTAAGCCCCACATCGGACTCCCTGCTTGACAGGAAGCCTGCTTCTCCCTCTCCCACTCCCCATTGCTTGTGTTCCCTCTCTCGCTCTCTATCAAATAAATAAATAAAATCTTTAAAAAAAAAAAAAAGAAGAAATTCACTTATAAGTATCCTAGTCTTCCACACAGGTGAATACGAAAATGAGGTGAATGAGTAACACTCAACCTCACATAACTGGTCAATGGACAACTATAACTTGAACTGGATTTCTGCTTGAGTCCTGACTTTAGCAATAAGATATATTTAGTCCAAAGACCTCAATTTACAGAGGAAACCAAAGATAACGTTTATCTACACAACTTCATAGTTAGTTACTCTAAGAATCTAAAATAAAATAAGAAAATATTAATGGGGGAGAAGAATTTTTTTTTTAAATTCAAGATTTTATTTATTTGACAGAGAGAGCACAAGCAGGGGGAGCAGCAGGGGCAGAGGAAGAAGCAGGCTTCTTGCTGAGCAGGGAGCCCAAAGCAGGACTTGATCCCAGGACCCCAAGATCATGACCTGAGACAAAGGCAGACGCTTAACTCACTGAACCACCCAGGCGCCCTGGGGGAGAAATCTTTTATTTAAATAAAGGAAAAGTGGGTGCCTGGGTGGCTCAGTGGGTGAAAGCCTCTGCCTTCAGCTTAGGTCATGATCTCAGGGTCCTGGGATCGAGGCCCGCATCGGGCTCCCTGTTGGGCAAGGAGCCTGCCTCCCCCTCTCTCTCTGCCTGCCTCTCAGCCTACTTGTGATCTCTCTCTGTCAAATAAATAAATAAAATCTTTTAAAAAAAATTAAAAATTAAAAAATAAAGGAAAAGTCTGTCTCAGGAAATAAACAGAATAAATAATATTGACTTAGTAATTTTCTATGAAAACAATCTACAAAAAAATTACGTTTATAGGCACTCCACAACTTTTCCAATCAACCTGTAACTCTTCTCTATGGCCTCTTCAAAAAAGAGGTCCATGGGACTCCTGGGTGGCTCAATTGGGTTAAGTGTCTGCCTTCAGCTCAGGTCATGATCCCAAGGTCCTGGGATCAAGCCCCACAACAAGCTCCTTGCTTAGCGGGGAGCCCACTTCTCCCTCTGCCTCTGCCTGCCCCTCCCCCCCGCTTGGGCACTCACTTTCAATGTGTCAAATGAATAAAATATTAAAAGAAAAAAAGATGTCCTTTCATAGTAGTAATAAAAAACAATGCCGCTTATGAAGTCCCTAACAAAGTTAACACTTAACTGAGTCCTCAAAAAAATGGAAAACTAAGGGAAAACAGTTACCATAAAAATACTGTCCCTCCTACTAGTACTTACCTTTCATAGGAACAGAATCAGAAATAAATTGTTTTTCTTTTCTTCAAAGATTTTTTTATTTCACAGAAAGAGAGCACAAGTAGGTAAAGTGGCAGGGAGAGGGGGAGGGAGAAGCAGGCTCTCCACTGAGCAGGGAGCCCAATGTGGGGCTCAATCCCAGGACCCTGGGATCATGACCTGAACCGAAGGCAGCTGCTTAACCGACTGAGCCACCCAGACGCCCCAGAAATAAAGTTTTCTGAGAATAGTCCTAAATTTGAGATAGCCTTTAGAGCCACGAATAATCGACTTATTAAGAAAAAAAAGGGGGGGGCACCTGGGTAGTTCAGTGGGTTAAAGCCTCTGCCTTTGGCTCAGGTCATGATCTCAGGGTCCTGGGATCGAGCCCCACATCGGGCTCTCTGCTCAGCAGGGAGCTTGCTTCCTCCTCTCCTCTGCCTGCTTCTCTGCCTACTTGTGATCTGTCTCATTTCTCTCATTCTGTCAAATAATAAATAAATAAAATCTTTTAAAAAAGGAGTATTTCAGTCCAGATTTTACTGGATTGTATTTTAGAATGCTTGTCAGTACCAGCCCATGTAGAAAAACCAAAGCAGAGAACAAAGCATTATGATACAGCATTTATGTTGTGTGACTTTATATAATGTCTATAAAAGCCTATTGGTGTTTTCTTTTTTTCCTACATGGATTTTCACCATTTGACCTGGGTTTCTAGCAAATGATCCTTTTTTATGGTCCCGTAGAAAGGCTTTGATTTATAAGTGGGACAGTTCCACTTGTGATCACTGTCCAGAAACCAATATGGTTACAAATCAGAGGTAATCTATATTCACAAACTTCAAGTAATTCTACTTAGAACAGGACAATCATCTGGAAAGCAAGTAAGAAAATGAGTATAAAGCACCCTCACCTTTTAACCTGCATCTCAGTAATGACAAGAAGATGAGGTTCAGGAATATTACATATGATAAAAGATTATCTTAATAACAGCATCAGCTAATACTTATGCCAAACACTGTTCTAAGGGCTTTAAATAAAGTCACTGAAATCAATCCTTTGAGGCTGGTCCTGTTATCAACTACATATTACAGATGAGAAACTGAGGTATAGAGTTTATAAGCAATCTGCCCAAAGTCATACTCCAAGGTACAGCTGGGATTTTTACCCAGATAGTGTCCAAAGCCCATACTCATAATCACATTGCCTCTCTGGAAAAACTAAATGTTTATATTCTATGACAACTTCTCATGCTTTAAATCTGCCTTTAAAAAGGTTTTAGGAAGCACAGTGAATATATGTATTAACAACCCAAAATCTGTCAAGTGAGGATGATTATTACTGAAAAATTGCTATTATTATAGATTCGCATATAAACAAACATGTTTCCCTCTTAATGTCCTTAAAATCTATTCCATAAAAACCTTAGGGCTGAGATTACTCATCATCCCTTGTTCCAAAATATATTATGAAATACCTGCTTGTATTATCCTTTTGTAAATTATTAAGCATTTCATACTTCACTTTAGAGAAGTCTTTACAAAATCTGACATTAAAATAATCATGGATTTTAAGTAGCTAAAAACAAATACACACACATATCAAATCAGAGTTCATCACATCTTCATTCCTTCTAATCCAGTAGTTACCAGCTGGAGATGATCCTCCCACCCCCACCCCCAAGGACATTTGGCAATGTCTGGAGACATTTTTGGTAATCACAACTGAAGGTTTGGGGGGGGTTCTGGGGGAGAGTGCTACTGTCCTCTAGTGGGCAAACAGTCTATAATGCACAAGACAGCCCTCCACAACAAAGAATCACCCTGGCTCAAAGTCAAGCCAATTAATCAAGTCCCTAAATAAGACAAGGGAGATGACCCAATTTACAGAGCAAGTTCTGACAACTGAAGGGACACCAAAACAAAGTTAAAACAGAGTCTACCAAAACACTATTAGAAGAAGTCTAATAAGAAGTCATCTAACTTGACTGAGGTGATCTATCAACAAGAGGGTAAAGCTACCTTTTTAAATGGTTCAGCAGCTCTCCTCTTCCTCAAGTTTCACTTGGGAAACTAAACATTCTCAAAATTTTACAGTTATGCCCAAGTAAAAGAAAATGGCAGGCATTCCTCAGTGATACAAAATTTGCCCACCCATCAAATAAACTTCAAATACTGTTCTTCTCATTAAATAATCCCCAGTGAGTTGAGAAAAACTGGGGTCCTTAAACCCCTTGTTTTGCATAAAACAAAATGGCTCAAATCAATCATAAAATAATAATGCAAAAAAATTCTTACAAAATCTACTTCTGCGGGTTCCTGTTCAGTATATGCACTGCCCTCCTTCCCCATTTACCTGCTCTAACCTTCAAGGACCAGCTCAAATCCAGCCAACCTAACTCTTCCAACTCCAAGATCTCACATGGCCATAAAACCAAAAGCTCCATAAAGAAAGGATCTATACTTAACTATTTTTGTGTCTTTGGAATTAAAAACAACCAATATGGTAGGAACAGTTTCTAGAATCTGTTTTCTGGCTATACCTATCACTTGACAGGAATATTTAACTCTCCCCATGGAAAGAAATGGGGGAAAAAAACACACAAACACCCAACATTTTACCTCCTCTTCACTTTCTTTATCTTCATCATCTGAAGACTCTTCTTTGTTTTTCTTTTCATCTTCATCACTGCTAGATTCATCTGACAGAATTTCAGGACATTTGGTTCGCTTAGCTTTCCTTGCCATTCCAGAACTGTTCCGTTCCTTTTTGTTGCCTTTGCTAGAACTTTTTTTAGATTTTGGCAATGGCTGTGTACAATAAAATAAAGATAACATCAATGGGCTATTGTATTTCCAAGTCAATCATTTTTGGTAACTACTTATCAACTAGTCATTCTTGTTCCCGTCTTAAGAAGTATTTCCAAACTTAGCAGCTTTACAGAGAACAATTCATCTTTGAAAGGTCAAGTTCATCTTTTTGTCCACACTACCCTTTCATTTGTGTTCTAACACCTAGGTAAGACTCTTCACAAATGCATAAACACATACTCTGTGTTCTGACATGGCATTAAAAGCCCAAGTACAGACTGTATTAAGCTCGGTTATTTACACTTTATCAAGGCAATATTTTGAGTTAGACTTGTAATTTATTTCATTCCTATGAAGTATTAAAACTGTCATGCCATTAGGGAAATACAAATCAAAACTACAATGAGATACTACCTCACACCAGTCAGAATGGCTAAAATTAACAAGTCAGGAAACGACAGATGTTGGCGAGGATGTGAAGAAAGGGGAACCCTCCTACACTGTACAAGCTGGTGTAGCCACTCTGGAAAACAGTGTGGAAGTTCCTCAAAAAGTTGAAAATAGAGCTATCCTATGTCCCAGCAATTGCACTACTGGGTATATACTGCAAAGATACAAATGTAGAGATCCAAAGGGGCACGTGCACCCCAATGTTTATAGCAGCAATGTCCACGACAGCCAAACTATGGAGAGAACCTAGATGTCCACCAGCAGATGAATGGATAAAGATGTGGCATGTATATATGTGCGTGTGCGCACACACGCATGCACACACACAAGGGAATATTATGCAGCCATCAAAAAACGAAATCCTGCCATCTGCAACATGGATGGAAAAGGGTATTATGCTAAGCCAAACAAGTCAATCAGAGAAAGACAATTATCATATAATCTCACTGATATGAGGAATTTGAGAAACAAGACAGGATCATAGGAGAAGGGAGGAGGAAATGAAACAAGATAAAGCCAGAAAGGGAGACAAACCGTAAGAGACTCTTAATTTCAGGAAACAAACTGAGGGTTGCTGGAGGGGAGAAGGTAAGAGGGATGGGGTGGTTGGGTGATGGAGACTGGAGAGGGTATGTACTATGGTGAGCACTGTGTAAGACCAGTGAATCACAGACCTATATCCCTGAAACCAATACTACATTATATGTTAATAAAAAAATTAGTAATTTCATCCCAAAAACCCCAAAAACCTATCAATGCCAAAGGAGATTTCTGCTTTAGGGGATCCTCCAATCAAAAGACTGTAGATATCCGTAAAGGAAATAAAACCTCACTTTACATATCCTGAATTTATGATCTGTATAGTTTATATTCATATTACCTCTGGGCTCTACTTTAAGTAATGCCAGAATTATATGCTCATTGATGATTCTAAATATGCAATTAGTGTTGGGTATGTTAATTATGAAGCTAATTAAGAACCACAAAATACATGTATCGCTTTTACCCTGATATTTAATTAAACCACGCATATTTAAAAAGCAGAGATCACGCAAGGAAACAACTTGATTATATTAACAAGCAAATTTAGTTCTTAAATGCTTTCTTAGGGGAGTATTTGCTAACTTAAGAAATTGAAAACCATAAAATAACCTTGCATAAAAGATCTGAAAAGATATATCCTGAGGGATTAAAATTTCCAAAATTATAGGTATCTTTTGTTTTTATTTTTGCCTTTATTATTTTCTATAATAAGCAGAAACAGTAAGGAAAATTCCATAACATAACCTTAAGATAATACAATTGTATAAATGTTAGAGGTAACTTTAGGTAAAATCTTTAATGAAGGTAGCAGAATCAGAGTCTTTCTCTTCTACAAACTTCCAGTCTTAAAGGTTACTGTCACCTGCACAAAAATTAAGAAAAGGTGGCTGTTTTGTGTATGTAGTGTTCTCAGGCTATGTACAATCCACAAGACAGCCTCTAGCTGCCCCCAAAAACCTATCCTTCCTAAAGGCAGACTGGGCGACAGCCAATGTAGGTCACTTCAGGAATTTTAAGTTAGTAGACCAGTGATATTTCTCAGAGGGGTTCTCTATAGGTGTCTATTAAAAAACTTCCCTGAATGTATATTGATATCCTTGTTATGTGACCTGTTCCTATTACCAACTAGTACCAGGAACTAAATCCATTTGATATAAATTCTTTGATCTCACTGGAGCAAAGGTGACTCTAACTGTCCAAACTCTCCCTATTCATAACATGAAATCCAGGACTCAAATATACTAGAAAAACGTGGTATCCCTTACTATCTCAGTTCAGGAACCAGATATAGGTAGTAAGAATAAGATGTGTGTATGGATTCAGTAATAATACAATGGGTGCAGGATAATCCACGCAGGAAGTGGAAGAACGTTAAATCATTCAAGTAACCAATCAAGAAAATACACGTCCAAAAATAAATAAGGAGCCTTAAAAAAAGTATCAATGCATAAATGTTTTAGAGCTTTCTTATACTGGTTCTGAAAATAGCTGACTCTATTAACCAGAATCCAGTCTCAACAGCATCATCCCTTTTTAGAAACAAAATCTGAAAAACAGATAATCAAGGTAGAAGTACAAAAGAAAGATAGCAAAACAATGTTAATTCAGTAATTTTATTATTATGGAGAAAGAAATTAGTACTAACAAGTTTATAGCATTTTTCTTAAATGACAAAAAGGTATGGTAGTACAGAAAATAACTTGATATTGGTATCATTAAATTGAGGATTAGTTCTCACAGAATCTTACCCAGAAAGTGGATGTAAGAGTTGGATTCCGTAAGGCTAAGAGTGGTTCTCAGAATATGGTTCATGCATACCCTGGGGCTTCCCGAGGCCTTTTCAGAAGCCCACGAGGTCAAAACTATTTTCATGATAATAGCAAGACATTATTTACTTTCTCTTTTCACTGTGTTGACATTTGTACTGACTCTACGAAAGCAAAGGTGGTTGTAAAATTGTGGACACCTTAGTACTAAAGGCGGTGGAGGCCACCAAGTGTGCTAGCAGTCACTGTATTCCTCACAGCCACACACTAGGAAGAAAAATAAAGGTGTTTCCTTTAAGAATGTCTTTGATGAAGCAGTAAATATTAACTCTCAACCTGTGCGTACGTGTCTTTATCTAATATGTGACAAAATGGGAGGTACAAAGATAATGCTTGAGCTAAGCTAGCTACCTCTCCCATGAAATACCACTTGTAAAAGAACTGTAAGAGTATGCCTATTCAGACTTAGGTATTTAGACATGTGTTCAAAATGAAGATGAGCCTGTCACTGCAAGGAAAACAACTGACGGTATTTTTTGCCAATGACAAATGTCAAAACTTTACATGGATTATTCACATCCATCACCATGAACTAACAGCCTCCCTAAAGATTACCTAAAGATTCTTCTGATGAGATGGTGGTTATATTAATGAATGACTTTTTGACAGTGTTTAATGGATATGTGCCCACATTTGGAAGATCTGGATAATTCAGAAAAACCAACAATTTCCAAATGGTGAATCCAAGTACAAAATCATAGATAAAAGGTCTAAGAGTTCACGGACTTGGTTTCAGAGACCACATTAAAACAAACCTTTAATAAACTCCACTGTGGAGTTTTGATATTGTATCAAAAGAGAATACCCATAATTATCTCCAAGTTTTTAAAATATTCCTTTTTCTAACTACTTACCTGCAAGAAGATGATTTTCTTTATATACTTTAAGCAAAAAGTAACACGTACAACGGATTGAAATGCAGAAGCAAATGAGAATAGCCAGACATGAACAGACTTGCAAAAATATAAAATACCATTCTCCCAATTTTTTTGGAAGTACAGTTATTTTTCATACAAAATATTACTTGTGTTGACATGCGGTAGGCTTACTGTTAATTTAAAATGTATCCAGTTTTTATTTATAATACAGTAAATATGAATATAACCCATATAAAAGCTTCTGGAGTCCTCATTAATTTTTAAGAGAGTAATCAGGTCCTAAAACCAACAGTTAAAAAATCACTGAGGAAAAGAATATAAACATATCCCTCATAACTTAAGCAACTTAGTAATGTCTTCCAGGAAAATGGTATTCAACTGTCACATGAAATTGTAAAGTAGAGGTCTGGCCATAGTAAAAGTCTAGAAAAACAGATAATCTCTCATCTTTAAGCCAATTCAAAACAGCAAACAAAAGATTCACCATGGCCCTTAGGTTTTTAGCTGCTTGACAATTTACAAAAATATCCTTTTATCAGTCTTTGCCCAGCTAACGGTAAATTGGACCAACAGCAGATAAAACCAAAGTCCCAGAGCTAGTTCCTGACTCCTAATATTTATGCCTTCTCCAATATTTATGCCTTCTCCCCTCACCGACGGTATTCCCCTGAACTCCTAGGTCCTCTAGATCTCTTCGTAATGTCTTTGCTATCAAAATAAGAATATAAAAATATTTATTGACAAACTTCAAACAAACTGAAAATATAGGGACAGGTAAGTAACACTTCAACAGACATTTCAAGTCAGTGACGTCATTTGTTCAACAATTTGGACGAAACTAATCTAAATTTAAGGAAGAATGGGGGAAAGTATAAGGCCATTTTACTTCCCTGTCCAGCTCCTGGGCTGTGCTGATTCTGGAAACCCAATCCAAGAAACTTGCCATTTTTTTTTTTAATGTTCTATTTTCATAACCTTATTCCAGTGTCTAGAAAATATCCAGTTCTAATATACCCCCAATCTTATCTTCCCTGATCTGGCTGAAGGTTGCACACCCTCCCTGACCAATTCAACACTTCACTCTCAACTCAACCTGTTTCTGTTCTTCCAGTGCCTTCTAGATAGATCGATAACCCTGGAACTTTGTATTTCTGTCCACTTAACATCAATTTAATAATTATTTTTTTCAATCTTATACCCTCTTTATTTGATAAGAGAGGATACGTCTGTGTGGCTTCTCTGTTATTTCTATCATGAAACTGTTGCAGATATGTCAACAGAGGCATATTCTTTGAATGTAGCAGGCAATACTGAATATTGACAAGAAATGCTAACAAACTAAATTGTTCCATAAATAAAGAAAGGAGAGACTATGAATAATTGATTTGTTACTGAAATAATAAAAATTGGTCCTCACTTTGCCAGAAGGCTTTGGATGCATTAAGAAATTCAAGATCCTCTTCACCAGTTCACTATTTACACCTGATCTCTCCAAATCAAGAACCTCACAGATGCTCTTTAACATGGCATTTCTAAATCTAAAACAGAAAATGAAAGAAACCAATTTATTATGCAGCAAAGTTTATAAATATTCTCCACAACATAAAATAGCTAACAAAACTGGCTCAGATACAAACATTAAAAAAAAAAATCCAATGTTTCTCCAAATCTAAAAAGTACTTTCCTAATAATCTTGACTAATATACAAAATACAAACACGATGAATAATAAATTGAAAACACCATTTGCCAATTACTTTTTTTAAGATTTTTTTTTTTTTTTTAATTTAACAGAGAGAGAGAGTACAAGTAGGCAGAGAGGCAGGCAGAGAGAGGAGGAAGTAGGCTCCCTGCTGAGCAGAGAGCCCAATGCGGGGCTCAGTCCCAGGACCCTGGGATCATGACCTGAGCAGAAGGAAGAGGCTTTAACCCACTGAGCCCCCAAGCGCCCCTAAGTTTTAAAGACAGTAAAAAGAATAAACTAATTTGGGACATTTGGGTCGCTCAGTTGGTTAAGCACCTGACTCTTGAGCTCAGCTCAGGTCTCAATCTCAGGGTCAAAATTCAAGGCCCACGCTGGGCTCCATGCTCTGCATGGAGCCTACTTTAAAAAAAAAAAAAAAAAAAGAAGTCAATTCACTAGGAGATAATGTTGAAGGTTTTCAGCACTATAAAATTCATGGATTTGACAATGGTTTGGGTTGGTGATTAAGTACTCCATTTTCCCTTCAGCACACCTACTATGACAACATTCTGATGAAGAAATAGCTAATCATCTTTATTATTTATTAAACTACAGGGGATTTAACAAAAGCTCTTAATATAACATCTTGGTTGCATTATGGTAAAGAACACTGTTCCTATCAAAGTGATTATCTTCAAAATAGTTTAAATGGTACCAATAAGTTGGGGGAATAGAGAGGCTGGGAGAGAACAAGAGTGGGAGAGTTTTTTCACTGTATTTCCCTTTGACCTAAATTTTGGACTATGTGAACTCGTGTATATGGTTCTTCTAAGAAATAGAAACGTTACATGTGTTTTTAATACTCTTAATAGTCACTCTTAGAAAGTAATGAACATCCCAAGTTGATAGTTGCAAAGAGAAGTCAGATCTTGGCACTTAAAGCAAAAAATTAGCAGTCTACTAAAAATGTGTGAATGGTCATATATAAACGATTAAAAATAAACTTACGACACATTGATCAAAATACTACTTATGAAAATAACTTACTTTTTCAACATTTCTTCCTTTTTTTTATATTGGACACTTCCTTTTTCAAATGGAAAGCCACTGAACTGACCCACATTCTTCTTTAATGAGGACACCTGAAAATGTTTCCCTTATTATTAATGCTATTTATTACCCAGTAATATACATAAGAAAAAAATTCAAAGCCAACATCTTTACTGTCATCTCTCTCTCTTACAACAGTGGTTTATTCAACATTTCTTAATCGCAACTGAAAACTGTACTTGTTACTAAAATATTAACGTTGTAAAAGGCATGTAATTTTAATTCTTTAAAAATAACAACTTCACTTTGAATGAATTTCCATCTGGGAACTTTTACTGGCAATTATAAAACCACAACTAAATGTTATCTGACAATACTGGGGAATGTGGAAAGTTACTTCTTACAAAAACTCCCTTTCCTTAAATAATACAAGTTACTAGTAATGTTTATTTCCCAAATCGGTCATGGATTTTATTCTTTGAAAAGAACAGAGGACCTCCAAAAGTTAATACCATTTAGCAGTAACAAGACCTATGTAAATTAGACTGCAGTGAGGATGACATTAAATTTTACCATGCTTCAGTCATTTGCATCTAACGGCAAACTTCACTTTGCCCATGCATAACCCAAAACAAAGTTTCCTCAATTATACAAAATATTGAAGTTGTGTGTACAGTGTAATTTGGTAAATGAAATACTGATTTGTTCTGAAAAATTCCCTCACAAAGAATTACCACCTAATTTATCAGATATTTGCTCAAAATGAGATACAATTATACTGCACAATTTATTCTGAATAGCTAGAAACATCCAAAAAAATAAATTTCTTCTAATACATTTAAAGATCACTAAAAATCACCACTATTTGGATTTCACATTTTGAAATTTCAGTTTAGCATAAAAACAACTACAGTACAAAGCCTGGGTATTACAATCCTACTGCTAACATCTAACCATACATTCTATGATAAATCATTTAATAAATATGTGTCTCAGTCTGTTCACTAGTAAGGTACAGAAATTGAACTAGGTGATTGCTGAAGTCCTTTCCAGAACTAAAATTATGCTTCTATTGTGAGAAATTTTAATACATAAATATTTTACGAGGTGAAAGATATAAAAAAGGTCTTAACTGTGCCAGGTCTGTTGTAAAGCAGTTTATGCAGATTTCTAAGTTCATCTGTTTTCTTTTTACTCAGGAAGAAATGTATCCTTTCAATTTCACAAAGTTTCTGTCCCTTTCCTAGAAAAAAAGAAAAAAAAAACCACTGTAATAATTAAATACTCTTTATGTGTTAATACATTTACAAAGTCATTTTAATCACAATTATTTTACAGCATAGTTTACATATGGCTTTTGCTGAATAGGGCAAACTACATAAAATTATACCCACAATAAATAACTACTTAGTAAACACTACAAACTAAGCACACTTGACCATCATATTGTACATTTAGGCATTTTTACCATAAAATGAAAAGAACAGAATAAACTTACCTTGTGCAATGGTAAAAGGCTCTCTCTGTAAGGAAGAGACTTGCATGGTCAATCTCTCTACTTTTTTCTTTTCCCTCTTGCCTTCCACGATGAGACTCTTTTCTAGAAATTAATTTAATACTTCTTAAATAGCTAAAAGCTTAAAAAACATATTAACTTTACTGGATAAACATGTAGAAAACCCCTGCAAAAACCTCTAACACCTTACGCTTCTTCTGAGCAAGACTCTGAAAAGCAAGTGATGAAAGAGAGGTGAAAATACTTAATGATAAGTTAATAACGTCACGAAGTTTTTTTTAGAGTAGCATTTTACTTACCTGGAAACCTCACAAGGGATCCAGTTAAAAAAAAAAAAATCATAAAGCAAACAAAGTTTTACTGAGCTACAACTGTTGCTAATGAAAGTCGAGTCACTTTGTGAAAAATCACCAAGGCCCTCACTAAGCTTACTCTTTGATTAGACCTAATTCTGTTGATTGCTATTTAGTTTATGGTACATCATCAAACAGCAAGTTTAGAGTGAGATTATAACAACTTCAAAAACATACAAAGAAAAGCAATAATTCAGTAAGCAGATGAAAGAAAAAGAAGGAGTTAAGGCAGAGCAGCCTGAAGTTGCTATAAATAGGGTAAAATTCTACAAGTTTACATTTACTGCAATCGACTGGGTGGACTTCACTTTGTACTTCAATAAATGTTTATAACAATCATAAATCATTCTAAAAAGGTTAAATTGTTTATAGTACAGACTGCTTTAATTAAAAAAAGAGACTAGAACATAAAGAACATATACTTTAAAACTTAAAACACTGAGCTTAAATTTCCAAAACAACTTAACTACTGAGATAAATTCAGATAAAAAAGAGGACACTGGGCGCCTGGGTGGCTCAGTGGGTTAAAGCCTCTGCTATCGGCTCAGGTCATGATCTCAGGGTCCTGGGATGACATCGGGCTCTCTGCTCAGCAGGGAGCCTGCTTCCTCCTCTCTCCTCTCTCTCTGCCTGCCTCTCTGCCTACTTGTAATCTCCCTCTCTCTGTGTCAAATAAATAAATAAAATCTTTAAAAAAAATAAAAAGAGGACACTATATCACTGAAGGTCCTTTCATTCATTCAATTGAATGCCTGTTTTGTGCAAAGCTTCACTAGATACTAAGGGGGGGGAATGAACAGATGGTTAAGAAGACACTGAATAACTCTTGAAAGAGATTACATCTACTGGTGGTGATGAGACACAAATATACTCCAAGCAAAAGATGATAGAACACTAAAGGAAATCTACAAGTAAAAGTTCTCTGAGTTGAAGAGAGTAATTTTTTTTTTGGATTAAGGAAAAAGGATTAAAACACTGGAACTGGCTTTGAAGGACAGGTAAGAGTTGAAGATGTAAGGATTTGCACAGAAAGAATTAGGAAGGATAAAGGCATTCCAGCAGGTATATTCTGGCAATGGTGTGCAGAGTGAAGGAAATGAACCTAAAGCAAACTCTGTTATCATGCTACTCCCTTTCCCTGAGTGATTTTAACCATCTGCTCACCTTTGATTACCATCTATAAGCTAATGACTTCCCCGCTCTCTCTCTACTCAGGAGTTTCAAATCAGCTATCAGGAGCAACAACTGGTCTACGGCCATACCACCCTGAACGCGCCCGATCTCGTCTGATCTTGGAAGCTAAGCAGGGTCGGGCCTGGTTAGTACTTGGATGGGAGGAGCAACAACTGGACAGCTCCACTTTTCGTCTTATAGGCACCTAAAATGCAGTGTATTCAAAATAGAAGTCGTAATCATGTCTAAAGTCGCTCACCTTTGTGAGTTCTATCTTTCAGGAAACAGTAATATTGTCAACCCAGCTGCTGAAGACAGAAACCTAAAAATCATCTTTTACTAACTCCTCCCCCACCCAAGTCAAGTCAATTCCACCTTCATTTGGTTCAGACTACACTGCCTTGTTTCTGTGATGCCTCAGCAGAATTAAATTTTCAGGGCTAACTAGGATAAAAACCTTTACAATTTTAGCTGTTCCACAAACACCTCAAATGAGGGAAAACAGAACAATAAGCAATTACAATTAGAGATTTACTTCGGATTAAAAAAAAATCACAATTTGAACTATCATCCGTCCAAACATTACTATATCTGCCATTTATAGTATTTTTATGTGATTTCCATAATTCTTCCTGACATACAGGAATCCATCATTTAAGTGGTATCACAACCCTATCTTTAAAAAGAGACTAAAAAACAAAAAAAAATGGAGGAAAAAAACGCTGAGAAAATTTTGGACTAGTAGTTGAGATACTGCAGCCAATTTCCAGTTATTGCATTATGAATAATTTAAAAGTAATCTGTATTTTTTTTCTAAGCATTATCGTACTTAAGTCTGAAGTGCTCCTTTCTCCGAACACACCTACCCCTTTAAACAAACCATGTAATCACAACCCAGGTTGTATTTATCAAATGCTGACCATGGGCGCATTTAGACCTTAAAGAAATTGACAACAAAACCGGGGTCTGGAAAGAAAACATCAAACTTCTTCCCAAGTATGGCTGAAGCTGGAGCCGTATGCGAAACAAACCAAGATTGGGCTAACAAGATCAGAGAATTCTAAGAACTGTGATAATGGATTTTTAAGTGGCTGCACACGTTTTTCAGAAGCTGGCACTGCCCCACGCGTGCTGGAGAAGGCGATGCTGTACCACTGCCGAATTCTGCGAGGTTCTTCTGTTTCCTGCCTCCAGGCAAATAATGGTTAATACTGCTCTTCTGAAACTCCAACACTGAGACAGCTTTCGGAACTCTCTCACAGTTCACTGCTTTCATATTTGACTACTTTCTCAAGTAGCAACAGCTTTCACTGGTGATTCCCCGAGAAAGTTAACTCCCCCAAGCCTTTGAAAAGGGCCTCTGCTGAAGTTCAGCAGATACTGAAGTTGTCCAAATATTTCCAGGACTAGCATAAAAACGTCTTTAAACCTTCATGTGGTTTTTCATGAAGGACCTCGCAAGAACGTCCAAAGGTAAAACACCTGGCCTTAAATGAGCCAAAGAGGAAGATTAAAAACGGCTGCCCTAGCACCTTCAAAAGCTAACGGTTTCAAAAACAGATCTGAAACTCAGAAACATCCTGTCAAATGCGAAAACGCTACGAACACGCACCGCCGGCCAGAAGTCAACCGCACTCCAAGATGCGCAATAACAACGCCAACAAATTATTTCCTACCACCTGGAATCCACCAAGTTCCTTCTCTGCCACTGCTCAACACCAGAAAGGGATACATCTCGCGTTCTCGCGGCAGATCCCTCCGATGTGGCGTCTCCAGGCGCAAAAAAAAAAGGGGGGGCAGGAGAACGGTTTTCGGTGAAATCCATCACCAGGGACCCGACTTTCTCCCACCTTTCTCTTCCTCCTCCTCCTCTTCCTCCTCGTCGTCGTCCTCGTCCTCCTCTTCACTTTCCTCTCTCTGGCCGGGCATTTCGGGTTCTTTCTCGGACGCGGGCAGGGCGGGGGTTCCCTCTCCCTCGGCCGCTGGGCCCGAGGAGGACATGCTGTGGACCTGCGGGCGCCCAGGAAGCCACACGTCTCGGTGCCCTCGCTCCCCGCGGCCGGGACCCGGCGGCCGCCGCGACCCACCCGACGCGTCCCGGCCCCAAGACGCCGGGGCCCGCGGGAACCCCGACCTCAAAGTTGCCTCCTCCCGCGGCCGGGACAGCCGCGCTCCCTCCCCGGGGCGGCTTCCCCGCGGCTCCGGGC